>JADRCD010235091.1:0-15716 GCA_019843815.1 Montemys delectorum
CCCATTAAACCCATCTGTTGAAGGGTCACCTCAACAACTCCACATTGGGAGACAAACTTCCAGTAGGTGAATTTGTGTGTGTGTTGGAGGGGGGTATGAGGGCTATATCTCCATGTAGATTAGACAGTCTAGTGATAATGGCAAAACAGGTCAAAGTATACGTTTTTATTAGATCAAATGGAAAGGCACTAAGGAAATATATTGTCTGATGTTGGAATAGTAAGAACTTGAGAGACCAGTGGTGTGTGTGTGTGTGTGTGTGTGTGTGTGTGTGTGTGTGTGTTGACAAGAACATAATCTTCCAATGTTATATCTCAGCTTACATCAGTGTTTGCCTCATAGGGAGATCCAATGATGACTAACACAGCAAGTTCTTCCACACACCCTCTGCTTGCATTTGAGGACCCTTCTCCTTCTGCTGCACCATCAACAAAGCTCATGTTAAACTCTTTCCTTGGGAGAACCTACTTTCTCTTTAACTCAGGCTCACAACTTCTGACTTCTATCAATGTTAGTGTGTTCTTTCTCTTAGTCTTTGGAACTCATCTCCCATCCAAATATTGATTTGTGGCATGATTTATATTGCTATTGAATTTGTTCACCAGAAAATAAAAAATAATTAGCACAAGAAGCATGCATATTATTAAAGGCCTCATTAATTTCCCAAAGTTTATTTAAATGACAGTAGGATATCAAGTCAATAATGTTGACTAATTAATAAACATTTGAATACCTTAAGCATACTAAAGCATTGGTGTATTTATCAGGGGAGAACTTGGGGTCTCTGATGAATGGAACTGATTAAATGTGAGAATTCCAGGTATAATGTGTTATCTCAGTGGTTCTTAACCATCCTAACGCTGTGACCCTTTAATACAGTTCCTCATGGTGTGGTGACCTTCAATCATAAAATTATTTTATTGCTACTTTACAATTTTGTTACTGTTATGAATTGTAATATAAATATCTGATATGCAGGGTATTTGATATGTGACCCCTGTAGAGGATGCAACCTCTATGGGGGTCACAAGCCACAGGCTGAGAACATCTGTGTTGGATAGATGGTTTTGCATAGTTAGGCAGATGGTAGAATGTAGATAAGATGGAGTTTGAAGTGATATCCAGGAGTTGTCAAGGGACTAGGGTCTGACTGCATTAAAAGAATAACCTTCCTCCTTCTGAGCCAAGGACATTCAAGGTAAAGAATAAGAGATTCGGAAAACAGCTGGTCTCGATAAGAATGTCTCATTTTAGAGATGCCTTTTTAGTGAGTTTGATCTAAGAGGCTACATTTTGGTAGCTTCCAATATAGGAGGAGATCATGAAGTATCCATCCTCATCCTTATTGACAGCCTACCTCTGATAAAGTGAGTTTTGGCTTTGCATGGCAGCAGCCATCTTGAGTATTTCATTAGTTGATGTTCTTTAAAGGAACAGAACAGATAGGATGAAGACACACACACACACACACACACACACACACACACACACACACGTATGCATAATTTGTGAAGTCATCTTATGTTAAAAGAGCAAGAATCACATCTGAGAGGTTAAGAACCTAGAAGGTGTTCTGTACTTGAGGCAGGGTGTGCTGTAGTTGGAGTTCCACAGTGGCTGTCTTGCACTGGGAAGGCAGGCAAACCATTAGTCGTTCAATTCAGAAAGCTGCATGCTTTAATAGTCCCAACCATGCACCCAAACCTATAGGATTCCTAGCAAGCCCCTGGTCTTCATTCAGTGTTGGAAACCCAGAAATGGTGGTTGTAATGTCAGTAAAGGAGCCATCATCATCATCATCATCATCATCATCATCATCATCATCATCATCATCATCAGTAGCAGCAGCAGCAATGGGATAAATAAACTCAGTGGAAAGAGGGAAGGCCATGCGTGCTTCCTTTAGATCAGCTACCAGAAGGTCCTGGCCACATTTGGAGTTGGTCTTACCCCATCCTTTAAGGGAATCAGGACAATTCTTCAAGTGAGGCTCCCTATTCAGGTGATTCTAATTAGTGGCAAGATGACCAACAATCACAAGTAGTAACCACTGTGCTGTGTCTAGCATAGCCCAAGCTATTTTCCCTACGAGGTCCCCCAGCGAATGACAGAGATGGAAGGGTGTATTGTGTGACCTTTCCCAGGGAGATGTGAATAAATATCTATTCACCCTGAGTAGTATATGGATGACAGACCAAAGAAAGAATTCTTCCCATGGCTGGCTTGGTGGACCAATGAGTTCATTGGTGGGGTGGGGAAGGGGGGAGGGGGAGGGGTGGGAGGTGGGAGAACGGGGGTGGGGGTATGCTTATAGGACCATTGGTGACTCCAAGACAGATGCTCCACAGCTTGGAAGGCGACTTACAGAATCTGCAACACGGATCTCCTTGTGGAACTTGAAGTCAGTTCCACTGAGAAAGGAGAAAGTCTTACCCCCCCCTCCTACACACAATCAATGTTTATAGAACCTTGAGGAGGGGCCCTGTAAGTAGTGTAGGTTTCATGCGTGTACCTCCTGAGACTTGTAAGTTTTGTGTACCTCCTGAGACTTGTAAGTTTTGTTAGCTTCCAGAGTCTTAAGGAACCTCCCTCCAGGAGGAAATGGTTCAATTTGGAGAGAACAGCATGTGTGGAGCGTTATAGCCAGACTACTGGCTTCAGGATGGGCCTGATTCTCTGATACAAACTAAAGGGAAACTGGGCAGAGTCCTTCTAGAAAACGGGTGCTAACTCATCTACCCATATCATCCATATTTATATAATCAATTCCTGTATTGCCTGCATTATCTATGTACATCCATACCCCAATGTTTATATAATCCATATCTATCTATATGCATTTATATAACATATCTGTATAATCTTTATTTATATATATTATTCATACCAACAGAATCCCAAATCTGTGTCTATAAAGCCATACATCTGTATATTTACATAATTTGTGTCTATCATATTTGTATAATATGTATCTATCTATATCATCTATAGCAACAGAATCTAAATCTGTGCTATTCATCCATACTACCCATATATTTATATGATTTGTATATATAGTTAGCAGCATCTATTTTCTTTTTATGATTTATATATTTATATCACATATCTCTCTAAGATCTATTTTATATGTATTGATATATACCACTAATATCATCTACATTTACTGTGATGTGAATATCAATATATACATCTCTTTTGCCTAATATTTATCATTTATAACTGCATCATCTATTTGTATCTTTATGTTATCTATATTTATCATCTGTATCCATTTATACATTAATAACAGCTGCATTATTTCTATCACCTATGTCATTTATATCTATGCCCATCTACATATATGTCTCTATCATCAGCATCTGTCTTTCTGACTCAAATCTCAGGGATCCAGCTGTTTTTCAGTCATCCACGGTCAGGTTTCTACAGGTGAGACCTCACCAGTTGAAGTCTGTGCGATCCTGGATTCATCTGTCTCTTTCATGGGCATCCTTGCATGTTGGAGCCAGTTCTCATTCAAAGGTTCAGCTTGTTTTAGAACACCAATTGTCCCTTTGCTTCCTGTGCTCGGCAGGGATATGGATATTTGAGCCCCTCAGAGTCTTTCCTTTACGCTCCTTGGCATGTTAAAGCTGCAGTTAGGAAGCCCCAGAAATCTTTAATCACCTATTAGAGGTGGTTTTATTCCTTTAACCTCCTCCCCACTCTTACTCAGCCGCAGTGGAGTGCTTCAGGAGCTAATCTAATGGAGACGCTTAGGTGGAGTCCATTGCCTTCAAACAGAGCAATTGCACTGTTCTGACTGCACAACCAGAACGGCAGCAGAGGGAAGCCTGTGGAAAGCGCTTGATGGACAGATGAAGGCTCTGAGAGCACCCTGTCCTGTAAGGGCAGAGGGCGGTGATTGGGGTGAGTTGCCCTAAAGAACTGGAAACATGGTGTCGTGATCTGAATGAAAGTGGCCCCCATAGACTCATAGGGAGTGGCATTACTGGAGGTGTGGCCTGTTGGAGTAGGTGCGGCCTTTTTGAGGGAGTGTGTCACTGTGGGTGGGCTTTGAGGTGTCAGAAACTCAAGAGTGCTAGGTTTAGTGGCTCACTCTCTCTTCTTGCCGCCAGTGAGTCCAGATGTACAACTCCCAGCTCCTGAGATCCTAGCACCTTGTCTGCCTGCATGCCGCCACGCTCCCTGCCATGATGACAATAGACTAGACCTCTGAAAGTATAAGCCAGCTCCAATTAAATGTTTTCTTTTATAAAAGTAGCTGTGGTCATGGTGTCTCTTCATAGCAATAGAAATCCAAACTAAGACACATGACTTTTTTTTAGGTAAGCTTAAGTGTCTTGTTTTTATTATAGGGTAAATTATTCCCTCTGATATATATATATATTTTATATACTATATATATATATATATTGTATTTCTAAGCATTTGTACTTGTATATAGTGTATATTATATGTATGTATTTGCCACCTTATCTCCCATTCTTTTTCTTAGCTTTCTCCTCTCGTGATTGTATCTTTATACAGTTTTACGCCTACTTTCTCTCTCTCTCCTCCCCCTCATATACACACATATAAACACATATACACATGTGTATGTATGTGTGTGCAACATGTATACATACACATATCTGTGTGTGTGTGTGCGCGCGTGTGTACGTGTGCGTGCAACTAGAGTTCTAGCTAGTTTTTGTCAACTTGACAGAAGTTTGAATTGAATTGTCTGGGGGAGTGGGAACTTCAACTAAGGAAAATGTCTACATCAGATTGGCCTACAGATAAATGTGTAGAGCATTTTCTTGATTAATGATTTTTATAGGAGGGCCCAGGCCACTTTGAATAATGCCACCTGTACACCAGTGGTCCTGGATCATGTAAGAGGGCAAGCTGAGCAAGCAACAGAGAGCAATCGGTAAGCAGTGACCCTCCATGCCTCTGTTCTAGTTCCTACCTTCAGGTCACTTCTTTGAGTTTCTGCCCTGACTTTTCCCAGTGATGGAGTGTGATCTGAGAGTTGTAAGTGGAAACAAACTTTTTCCTCCCAGAGCTGCTTTTGGTTATGATGTTTTATCACAACAGTATAAATCTTAACTTAAAAAGTGCTTCTGTGAAGAAAAACATATAATGTTTGCTTTTTAGTGATTGGCTTAATTCACTTGATGGGATTACCTCTGTATTCATTTTTTTTTTTTTTTGCAAACAACAGAACTTTGTCCTTATTTCTTAAGATGTATTCACACATCTGTGTTTGTGTAAATGTGTATGGATGACCATGTAAGTGCAGTGCCTACAGGAGCCAGAATAGATTCCCCTGGAGCCAGAGTTAAGAGTTGGTTGTGAGCCTTCTAATGGGATGCTAAGAAGAGACCTCAAGTCCTGTTCAAGAGCAAGAAGTGCTCTTAACCCATGTGCCACTTCTCCAGCTTCAACTTTGTTTTTCTTTATGGTGGGGAAAAAAATCCCATTGTGTAGATATACCCTATTTTCCTTATTCATTCCTCTCTTGTTGGGCAACTTGGTTGGTTTCATAATTTGGCTGTTGTGAATAAATAGTGCTGCAAAAAACATGAATGTGCAAGTAGTGAGCTCCATGACACAAGACACAAGAATAGGTGGGACACATAGAATGTTGATTTCCTAAGACATCTACACGCTGACTTTCATGGTGGATGGACAAGGTTATGTTCTGAGTGTTGCTGCTGTTGCTGTATAGAAGAAAGACAAAAGCAGCGTTCTACTTATACTAGGAAACCTTCACAAGTTTTGTTGTTGTTGTTGTTTGTTGTTGTTGTTGTTTTGTTTGTTTTTGAGTAAGTTAGAGCTTGGGTCAGCCCTCCATGAAGCCTTCACATGTTGGTCATAACTGATGGGGAAGTCTCCCAGAATTCATGCATCCCACCGTATACAGACAAACAAACTCTTGACAGTTTTGTAGTCTGAAGGCCGAACTTGGAGTTAGGATTAGAGTGTAGACTAGTGGCTGAGCATATGGCTCAGTCATTGAAGTGTTTGATACTCAAGTAGGAGGGACTGAATTCAATCTCTATAATCCATATTAAAAAGTCAGACATGACAGTGTGTGACTGCAACCCAGAATTGCTGGTCACTGCTTAGCCAAATAATGAGTTCCAGGCCAGTGAATGAGACAGGCCACTGTCTCAAAAACAAATTGGATAGCATCCTGATAAATGATATCAAAGGAAACACACACACACACACACACACACACACACACACACACACACACAGAGAGAGAGAGAGAGAGAGAGAGAGAGAGAGAGAAACAGTGAATACTAGCAGCTCACTAGTAGGAGCATTGATAACCTTAATTCCTACCAGGAAGAACTACCAAGGAGCAGCAGAAATGTCCCAAGGATGAGTCTAGTGTTTGGACTGTAGCAATTCTAGTGAGCACGATCAGGTTCAATTTAACGCTGGCTATCTGAGCAGGAATCAAAATGGGAGACTGTTTTTCTTTCAGGGAGAGGACATATGGAAGGGCACAGGACTGGATATGGATGTTCTCTGGGCAACTTCTGGGATGTGGGTATCTGCACCAAGGCTGGTGCATCTAAGACATGCTCCTTGCCTTGTGCCCCACATTCAACATCATGGTTGAGGGCAACCTTTACAGCTGACTGTGGGAGATGCGTACAAGTATACTTGCTTCTGAAATGAGTCCAGATCAATTCTCAAGTCAGAAGTACACGAGTCTTTCAATATTTCTAAGCAAAAGTGGCTGCCAAGAGTCCAGAAAGAGCATCTTCAAGAATTCCTTCCAATCACTGTATCTGCAGAAGGAGTCGTGTTTCTACAGAGGCTGATATTCCCCAGGAGATGACTCATTTCTATGCCATGGATACTGTTTGGGGCCTTGCCAAAGCCTTCTTGAACTGCCACGGTAGCAAGTGTTCTGCATTTCTGTGTCTCACTTTGTGTTCTGAGACTTCATTAGTGGCAGAATCGAACACTGCTGTTTTGCCAAGTCAACTCTTGAAATAACCTCTGAGGCTTTAGTTGTCAGTTCCTTTCTGCTTCCATGTAGCAAGACTTTCTTCTGGAAGTCTGAACAAGAAAATAGATAACGCATGTTGTATACCTTTCTCTTATGTTCTCACATACTGTCTCCAGAACCAATACTTAAGATTTAAAAATCTTTAAACATAAAGAGACAGAATCCTCTATACAACCTCATAACCTGCATGAAAAGGCACTCCTGAGTGATTGTTCTTTGGACACCAACAGATCTTATACCTGAGAGGAATAAGTGTATATAAAGTTTTGCACATTGTTAAGAAGACACTGTTGTGAGACTTTTCCTAGGAAGATGTGAGCAAAGGTGTATTCACTCCAGATACGTAGTCAATGACAGACTGAAGTCATCTAGACGGTGAGTTTATTGACTCCAACTCTGAACCAGTGAGTTTAAGGACCATGCTTATAGACTGTGGATGACAGATTGCTGACAGAAGGATAGATGACCCAAAGACGGCTATGTCACCAGAAAGTCCACTCCAGCATCAGTGATGACTCACAGAAGCTACATCTCTGGGTTTACAAAAGACTTGCAGGCAGTTTGGCTGACCGAAGAGTCTCTTTATCCCAATAGTTGTTTCTGCTTGAATAATCTTGGAGAGGGACCCTTTGACTCTTGTTTCAGTAACTTCCTGAGACTTGTTAATTGTTTTCTTCTTTTTTTTTTTTGTTGTTGTCTTTGGGTATTTTTTGTTTGTTTGTTTGTTTGTTTGTTTGTTTTTGAGACAGGGTTTCTCTGTGTAACCCTGGCTGTCCTGGAACTCACTCTGTAGACCGGGTTGGCCTTGAATTCAGAAATCCACTCATCTCTGCCTCTCAAGTGCTAGGATTAAAGGTGTGCACCATCACTGCCCAGCTAATTGTTTTCTTCCTGAGGGATAAATTTTGTTTGCTTTCAGACTTTTAAGGAACCTCTTCTATGGAGAGGAAATAGCTGCAGAACAGACAGCAAGTGACATCTCAAGAGTAGTGTAATGGGAAGAGACATTTAGAAGAAACCAATATGAGAATTCATGGTAGGTAAAGAATTTATAAGCAACAGTAAAATTGACTCTTTGGTACCACCTTTCGCCACTAATTCTCAATACAGTCAGTTATGAAATATTCATATTTCTAAATCTTCTATTGGTTTGGTTTCTAGGGGTTTATGTCAGTAATTTTTGAGGTTTAGTGATGTATAACTATCCAAATGGCCTGTAAGGCCATGTTTCTGTGTGAGGCTGAACTTTCTATATAGAATTTAACCAGAGCCCCACTTTGCATCAGATTTAATGATATGTTAGATATAAGAATGCAGCGTCTTCCATAAACCCAAATACTGGATTAGAGATTTTGGGGGAAATACAAAGGAAATTAATGGTGTGCCTCTCTTTAAGTTTTAGTTTGGAAAAATATACAACTTATCTGTCTTAGTCAGGGTTTCTATTCCTGCACAAACATCATGACCATGAAGCAAGTTGGGGAGGAAAGGTTTTATTCAGCTTACTTCCACATGGCTGTTGATCACCAAAGGAAGTCAGGACTAGAACTCAAGCAGGTCAGGAAGCAGGAGCTGACGCAGAGGCCATGGAGTGATGTTCCTTGCTGGCTTGCTTCCTCTGGCTTGCTCAGCCTGCTCTCTTATAGAATCCAAGACTTCCAGCCCAGGGATGGCACCACCCACAATGAGCCTTCCCACCTTGATCACTAATTAAGAAAATGCCCCACAGCTGGATCTCATGGAGGCACTTCCCCAATTGAAACTCCCTTCTCTGTGATAACTCCAGCCTGTGTCAAGTTGACACACAAAACCAGGCAGTACATTATCTAATTGTGTGATGGGACTATTATAATTGAGTTAATAAGACAGATATAATTCCCTCCTTTTGAGACAGTGTACCACTATTTATTCCTGGATGGGATATAACTTGTTATGTAAACCAGGCTGGTCTGGAACTCACAGTAATCCACTTGCTCCAGCTTCCAGAGTGCTGAGATTAATGGTATGTACCACCTTGCCTGGAAGTAGACATCTTTAAAATATTTAAGCATTAATCTACAATGTAGTATAAAGTTATGGTATACATGAGCAAGAACTTTTCTGAGTCCTCAAGTTTTTAATTTTTTAAATCCAGTCTGATGACTAAAAGTGGTTATCCCACCCAGCTCCTCAGCATAATGTCAGGAGGATTACTAGTTCAAAGCCAGCATGAGGAAGTTAGTGAGACCATCCCAAGGTAATAAATAAAACGAAGGCCAAAAGTGTAGCTCAGAGTCAGAGTACTTGCCTAGAATCTCCCCTTGAAGGATAGGGATGTGACTCGGATGTAGAGTGATTGCCTAGAATCCCCTGTGAGGGGCTAGAAGTGTGGCTAAACAGTAGATTGCTTATCTAGCGTATGTGAGGTCCTGGATTCAACCCTTGGTGCTGAATTTTTTTAAAAAAAGATATTTTGAATTGGCCAAAATGATATCCCAAGAGAAGTATGAAGCAATTCATATCCATGTTCCGTAAGCATGAAAACCTGGAACGTTGATGTTTCAGTAGATTAACGTCAAAGTCATGGGTGTTCCCAATAAATAAGATAAATGTACTACACCTGAACACATGTCTGGGGCATAGTGGTGATTTGCTTTAACACATGTCTTATAAGGATGGTATGGTAACTCAGTAGGGCCTATAGACAGTCTTTGTCACAGTAAACCTATCTTGAAAATATTGTCAGGTTTCTGGGTCGCAGTGCATCACTGGGGAAACTAAAGCAGAATCCACAGAAGAGGTTCTCTGATGCACGCTTAGGTAGCTTTCTTATAGCCTGGGTTAACCAGCCTTAGAAATGGTTCTGCCTACAGTGGGCTGGGTTCTTCAACCTCAATTACTAATCAAGATAATCTCTTAAAGGCATGTCCACAGAATAACCTGATCTAGATAATTCCCTTGCGGCTTTTCCTCTCACATGACTCTAGGCCCTGTCAGGTTAACAGTTATAGCTAACCAGGACACCATGGGGCAGCATTCTTGGCACTCACTTACAGGTACTTGTGAGGTAAAGTTTTGGTGTATAGGAGAAGGAGCAAGGAGCAGATTGGATCTGTGATGGCTATTTTTGATAATTGACCTCACTACATTTGGAATTAACTAAAACCCAAAAATGGAGGGGCACGCCTGTGAGGGATTTTTTTGCTTAATTTGAAGTGGGAAGATCCACTTCTAATCCAGACCTTTGAGGTGGGAAGACAGCATTTAATTCCAGATGCTTTGAGGTGGGAAGACTCATCTCTAATCTGGGCCACACTTTCTGTTCAAACCCTAAAGAAGGACACAGAAGAAGGAAGCTTTTGCTCTTTACATGCTTGCTCTTGCCTTCCTAGCAAGTCTGTTCCTTCACTGACATTCGAGCCTACTTCTTTGGAATTCTGGTGTATACTGGAGACCAACTGGGACATCGGCCTCATGGGCTAAACAACTACTGTATTCGTGGACCTTCTGCTCATAGGCAACTGTTGTTGAAGTAGCTGGACAACAGGGAGACTCATTCTATAAGTTCTGTTACTCTATAGTTCTAGAGAACCCTAACACATACAGAATTTTTGGCTTTTCTTGGCTTTATACTTATTTGTTGTGGGGCTTCCTCTTGACTCCTAACTTAGTGGGACTGAGTTAAACTTAGGAAATCAGTAAAGCACATATTTGGGGGTGTCTCTCATAGCATGTCCATCTTGGAGACTCTGGCCTAGCCAGTGGATCAACCCCTTGATGGCGTTATTGGGAGATAGCAAACAGTTGGGGAGTATAGCCTAGTTGGAGGAAATAGGTCACTTGAAGGTGTATTTTTGGGGTTATATACATTGCAGTTTCTCCTTCCTCCCTTTCTTACTATTTACCTCCTTTGCCACAGTTTCTTGTCACCATAATGTTCTGTCTAAATGCATGAGACCAAGTGACCATGAAATGAACTCTCTAAAACCATAAAACAAAACATACCTTCTTTCGCTTGTTTCTCTCAAGTATTTTGTCACAGCTATGCAAAAGTAGCCAACACGTCTGTCTTTCAGAATCCAGAAAGAGCTCACTTAATGAGCAGCCAATGCGTCCTCACCTCTCTGAGCTGATGTTTCTTTCTGCCTATGGCGATGTCATCTGCTGCACTCCCTTTGCTGGGGCCTAAGTAGAAATGGGAGTGAGTCAGAAAAGTTTAATTGGGTCCCAGATGTGATTAACCAAGACTCGTTCTTCTACACTATGCTGGTGTTTAGCACACCACAAATTCTATCACTGCCCAGTGGGTCCTAAAAACCGTTCTGTTTTTAATGTGCCTTGCCTGGTTTACTCAAGTTGGAATTTAAATCAAAGGGTAACGTCTATATTGGGGATAACTTTGTAGTTTATCTTAATATAATGGCTAATAAATGTCATGGTTTAAAGGGGCTTTTTAAAAACAATGGCTTTAACAATGTTATATACTTTTAAGGGAATCTAGCAAGCCATTGACTGAATCTAGTACAGTGTAATTTGAGACATTATAAAAACAGCAATAAGAATAGGAGACACAAACTTCCAAGGCATTTAACCAGAGCCAAAACAGATACAGGAGTGTTTCCTGCAATGAAAATGGAGCCTCTCATGCCTTCTCAGTCAGCTCCCAAGGCAACAGATTGACAACATGGTCTGTATTGTTACCAGTGTCCTTTAGACTGGAGAGAAAAAGAACGCAGGCTCCTGGGGTTTTCATAAAATCAGAATTCCTAGTGTACTTGAAATAAAATCCTGTACTGATTTCCCCTGGTTATGTGACATTAGGGTCATTTTAGCAAGTAGATTAGAGGAAATATCATGCAAGGGTATCTTAGTCTGCTTTCTGTAACTGTTACAAAATATTGGTGACTAGGCAATTTACAGACCAGAGAAGTTGGTTTGATTCACTGTTCTCTGGACTGGGAAGGCCAAGATGCTGGTAGCTGAGGACAGTTTTCGTGTAGCATTATAACATGGTGTCACATGAAGAGACAGAACAAGTATGCCAGTTTAGGTCTCTTTTTCCTTAGAAAGCCAAGATAACCAGCCTGGGATAAGATAACTTCCCTGACCTAATCAAATTCTAATTACCTTCCACAGACCTTGTCATCAATACTTTCAGAGGACACATTAAAAACACACCACTAACCCTCTCACCCCATGGTGCCAATGCCTAGGCTATGACCTGCAGCTTTAGTGGTCATTTGACCTCATGGCATCTTCTGTCCCTCGGTTATGAAAAAAAAATTTATCCATGATTATATGATTTGATTTCCTTGCCCTTTCATAAGCATCCTCTCTCTCTGCTGGGCCTCTGCTGCCTAGTCTGTTTCTAGAACTATAACTAAATAGCTAGGACTGAGTAATTTATAAACAATTGAAGTTTGTTTGGCTCGCAGTTCTAGAGGTGAAGAGGTACAAGACCATGGAGCTGGTATCTGGTGAGAGATTTGATGGCATTCTGATATGATGGGAGGGCAGCACAAGAATCTTACTAACTCACTGAATCTCTTCCACCAACACTTAGTGTCTGGTCACCCTTGATTTGTGGTCAAGTTCTTCATTTATTAACTTGAATGTACCAGTGTTTGGATTGCCTTTAAGTAGAGTCCTAAAGCTTAATGGGAGTCTCGTATCCTCTGTATCACTTTTAACAACTATTCACGAGTTGGCTACATAACCCCATTCTTTGTCTGCTAATCCCAACTCGTTCTTATATTTAGAGTTGAGCCTAATTTCTGTTTGGTTGTATTTGCCTACTCTGACTCCTCTAGTATCTACCTACATTCCCTATCATTTTTTCTTTTTGGTCTTTTTTTGCTATAACCTGTGGAATCCAGTTAGTGTTGCCTATATATACACAGGTGTGAGGTCATCCACTGGAGCATGGCCAACCTACCATGGGGCTATCCTATTGTCAAAAACAATTTCTCTCTCCTTTAGCAACTATCTACTGCCACATAGTTTTTCATGGTGTAAAGCCTTGAGGACCATTCTCTCAGCTATTCTTGAATGATGCCTGGCTTGACATTATACAGGTAAACCACATTATACAGTAAACCACAGGTGCTGAGAGTAAATGAGTTCAGTGGCCTTGTCATACCTAGCAGACACTGTTTCAGATTAACCCCACCTAGTCTTTCACTCTTACAGTCTTTCTGCTCCCTCTTCCATAATGTTCCCTAAGCCTTGGGGTATGAGTGTGATATAGAGATTCTGTTTACATTTGAATGCTCCTCTGTATCCTATTTTGATACCCCAATGCAGTAGTTCTGTGTTGTGTGACTTCTCCTGGGGATATATGAACTAAGAAAACCATCCACCCAAGGAGATTCCATCTAAGTCTAGTTAAGCTAAAGAAATCATTCCATGGATATCTAGTTCGCCAAACTAATGAGTTCGTTAAGGTTGTGTATAGGAGTACAGTGGAAGGTTACTTACATGGGTACCTCAAAGGCAGCTGCATCACTGAGCATCCCTTTACAGCATCAGTGGCAACTCATGAACTCTGCATCCCTGGAGCTCCCCATAGACTTTTTAATGGCTTATATAGCCTGGGGGAGTCGCCATGTGCATCTTGTCATTTTCTGAGCTTTCTGAGCCTCCTATGCTTTATAAACTTTCTGAGAAAATCTTAGGAGCCTCTCTCTCTCTTTTGTTATAAGATAGGATGTTTCAGTTCAGGGGTGACAGCCACACAGCATCTTAAATAGATTTCCTTACCATTTTAACAAGTGTCAGAGTATTTCTAACATTGAACTTTTCCATAACTTGGATATAATAATCCTTCTCAGTAGTGGATTCCTAGTCTCCTCACCATGAACCCCAAATATGCAATGTGATGCCTTTCTCATAATGGATTGGGGATCTATTGGTATTTCCAAACCTGATGGAACCTATTGCTCTATAAAAATGTCAGCCAAGGGACACAGGAAGGGATTCTTAAAACTTTTTCTTCCTTATTAGCATGTATTCATTTGTTGAGAATTATGGCTTTCATTATGGTATCCTTATGACTATGTGTCACCCTTCTTAGTCTCACACGTCTCCATCATCATCTCCCAGCTTTTGGTCCCCATTCTCTTCCAAAATAAGCCATCACTTCTTTATTCAAGTCATTGTTTTTTCTTAAAGTTTAGATTGTGTGTATGAGATAGACATGCAATATTTGTCTTTATTATGCCAGTTATGAGTCAAGGCCAGTTATTGGGCTATAGAGTAAGTTCAAGACTAACCTGGAGAACTTAGTGAGACCTTGTCTTAAAATTTAAAAAGACTGTCAGGCGGTGGTGGCACACGCCTTTAATCCCAGCACTTGGGAGGCAGAGGCAGGCAGATTTCTGAGTTCGAGGCCAGCCTGGTCTACAGAGTGAGTTCCAGGACAGCCAGGGCTAAACAGAGAAACCCTGTCTTGAAAAACCAAAAAAAAAAAAAAAATTTTTTTTTTTAAAAGACTGCAGATGATTTACTATACAAGTTGGCCTGAGTTCAAGTACCAACATTGCCAACAGCAGCAACAACAACAACAACAACAACAACAACAACAACAGAATATATATGAAATGCATCCCTAAAAGACTAAATCTACCATACTCATGAGCTTGACATTATAATCTTTGTTTATGTTTGTGGGAGCTAAGGATATTGCTTAAGAAGGCCAGTGGGGTAAGCTGAAGAGACGGTTGTTAAGATTTTCAGCTCTGGCAGAGGCTCACAGCTGGGTTCCCAGCACCCATATGGCAGCTCGCAGACATCTATAACTCAAGTTTCAGGGAATCTGACACTTTCTTTTGACTCTGTGGCCAACACACACACACACACACACACACACACACACACACACAAACAGTGTGCACACACACTTGCAAACACTCACATACACATGTAAAATTAAAATAAAAGAACTTAAAAGAGGGCAGATGGAGTCACGGCCAAGAAGAAGGACTGTGGGCCTTTCCAAAGCCAGCATCTATTTTCAGAAGGCATCAAAGCACTCACAAAAATATGTGTCATCGGAATAATTCTGCACGACACCCCCAGTGAGTCAGACAACGTGCAGCATCTCTGCTGAATGTCACCTCAGAGATGTAATGTTCTCACAGATCTATTTCTTTGTCCCATCTAGACAATCTTAGTACATTTTAATTATTTTTAGGAAAGAAGGAAAGGCATGAGGGTTGAGAGATGGCTTAGTGGCTAAGAATACTTTCTGCTCTTGCAAAGGACCAGAATTTTCTTCTAGTCACCTACAACAAGCAGCTCACAACTTCCTGTAATACCAAATCTATGGAATCTGACACTTTCTTATGGCCCCTGAAGGCACTCATGTGCAGCCCCACACAGCTACATGCATACACATGGGAAAAAAAATGAAAGCTTTTAAAAAGAAGAAGCACAATCAGAAGCAATCAAGAGAGTCATGTATTAGAGACGATTCTTGGCTCAAAAAAATGTACATTATACCATGTCTCATTCTCTCTCTCTCCTCTCTCTCTGGTATGTGAATATGTTCACCTGTGGGTTCACAGGTAGGTTCGGGTGCTCATGTACCTCTGTCTGTCAAGTCATGTCTCAAAAAAATACAACACAGTACATTTCAAGTAGCAGAAAATGCTGTTTTGATTTCCCTTTTTGTATGTTTGAGTAGTTAAAAAACTGTCACACGTTCATCATGTCTAGAGACCAG
>JADRCD010235091.1:16116-30187 GCA_019843815.1 Montemys delectorum
CTAGAGGAAATGGATCACTTAGGGCTTTAGGTTTTATAGCTCAAACCGGAAAGTCTGGTCTCTGCTCCCTATTTGTCTTATCTTTGAATGTCAGTTTGATACAAATCGGGAAGATCTCAGTTGAGAGATTTCCCAGATCAGACTGGCCTGTGGACATGTCTGTGAGAGACTGCCTTGTTTATTCATTGATGAAAGAGGACCCAGCCCACTATGGGCAGCACCATTCTCTGAGCTATATAAGAAAGTTAACTAAATATGAGCCTTGAGTGAGCCAGTAAGAAGTGTCCTCCATGGCTTCTGATGTACTACTTTGCAGCGAAGTGAGTCCTTTGGTTGGAGATAATGTTGTGTGGAAAAGTATACACTTAGTTCTGCTTTGAAGTTCTTGTTTGACCTCCTTCCATGACTACCCTCAATGATGGATTATAACCTATAAGCAGAAACAAATCTTTTCTCCCCCAAGCTGCTTTTGGATATGGTATCTGTCACATCAATGGAAAGAAACTAGAATACTGACTGGTCACAGTCTTCCATGGCTCTTCTGTGACTCTCCACCATAATGAACTCTACTCCTTAGAACTTTAAGGTGAAAATAACCTGCCCTTCCTTTCTTCTGTAGCTTTTTTTGTCATAGCAATGAGAAAAATACAGGTTAGCCTCATGATTCATTGGGTTTAGTGACCAAAGGAAGCCATGAGTGACTACAGTCCTGAATGAATGCTTATTGTTGACATGGCATGGCCATGCCAAAGATTCCAAGGTCTTGGGCCCATGAAAAATTGGAAAAACCACTACCCATATGGTCTAGGATCAGCAGAAATGACAAAGCTTTCCTTGAGCGTCTGACTGTGAGAGTTTATGAATGATTGACCAGTGTGTGCAAAGACTAGCAACTCATAGCTTCCCCCCCCCCCCATGTTTACAGCTTGTATTGTACCTAATAAACATACTGAGGTTCTGGGTGCCACAGACAGAAGAGTCCACCTGACCTTTGCTTTATTGTATGTATGTCTGTATGTCTATCATTTTTTTTTCATTATTGGCCCTAGTCAAGGTCCCAGGACCCAAACTGTAGAGAGCTGCGATATGCTGCGCCTTAAAATGGCGCCGGCTTTCCGCCTTCCGCTAGCCTGACAGCGACAGCGAGCGCTCTCCGTGGTAAACAACTCCGTCTTAGGCAAGGGTCGGTGTCAGAAATGGTGTGATGCAACCATTGGCCAATAGCGAAGCAGTATGCTCCCAGCGCTATATCTGGACTGGCCTGCCCGGGGAGAGAGAGAAGCTTGCAGATTGTTAAAGTTTCCTGAATAAACGCTGGAAGAAGAGCACGGTGTGGTGTCTCTTTTGCTGGTCAAGATAGTCGCCTCACCAAACCACACAGGTGTAGTAATTTGGAGAAGATAGAAGGGAGGAAGGGGAGGGGGAGAGGAGAGGAAGCTTGGGGAGATGAGCCTTGTAGTCTCTTCTTTTGGGAATTTGTCATCACTAAGTCAAAGTCGGCCAATACAAGGTAAAATCTCAAAAGACATCTCAAGAAGAGAGTAAGAAGAAAGACAAATAGGTTGAAATTTAAAAGAAAATTGTGTATGTGTGTGTGTGTATGCATAGATGGAGATCAAGCACAGATGGAGATGAGAGGGCAACCTGTGGAACTTGCTTCTCTCCCTTTATCGGGTGCATCCTGGGGATCAAACTTAGCAGCTGATGCTTTTACCTACTGAGCCAGTTCTCTGCCCCATACACTGTATTTTGCCACAACCAGATTACCCTCTAATTACCTTTAAGACTCGTATTATAGCCCATTTCTAGTGCTATAGCAAAATACTGGGGGCATTGTAAAGATGGCTCAGTTGTTGAAGTGTTAGCTGCATGTACATGGGGTCTGTATTCACACACATGAATCATGCATACACACACACACACACACACACACACACACACACTATACCACACACCAAATATTTTACTTAGGATTTATTTTGGGAAGCCAGAGTTGAAAATAAAAGCCTAGGTTGAGCGATTCCGGAAGAATCAGGAGTATGGCGTGAGCATGGGGAAGCAAAAGAAAACAAGGAAATATGCGACCATGAAGCGAATGCTTAGTCTCAGAGATGAGCGACTTAAAGAAAAGGATAGGTTGAAGCCTAAGAAGAAAGAGAAGAAAGATCCAAGTGCGCTGAAGGAAAGAGAAGTCCCCCAGCATCCTTCCTGCTTGTTCTTCCAGTATAATACACAGCTGGGTCTTCCTTACCACATCCTTGTGGATACCAACTTCATCAACTTTTCCATTAAGGCCAAACTGGACTTAGTGCAATCAATGATAGACTGTCTGTATGCCAAGTGTATCCCTTGTATAACTGATTGTGTAATGGCTGAAATTGAGAAATTGGGACAGAAGTATCGTGTGGCACTAAGAATCGCCAAGGATCCACTATTTGACCGATTGCCATACACACACAAAGGAACCTACAACGATGACTGCTTGGTCCAGAGAGTAACTCAGTACAAGTGTTACATTGTGGCCACAGTTGACAGTGACCTCAAACGAAGAATCCGGAAGATCCCTGGTGTTCCTATCTTTTTTTTTTTTTTTTTTTTGGTTTTTCGAGACAGGGTTTCTCTGTGTAGCCCTGGCTGTCCTGGTTCTCACTCTGTAGACCAGGCTGGCCTCGAACTCAGAAATCCACCTGCCTCTGCCTCCCAAGTGCTGAGATTAAAGGCGTGCGCCACCACCGCCCGGCGGGCGTTCCTATCATGTACATTTCTAACCACAGATAACAACATCGAGCGGATGCCAGATGATTATGGAGCGTCTTGCTTCTAAATCTCACTCCACAGACTCCGCCTACCTTTCTTGGACCAACTCTCTCTTGTCAGTTAATTAAACGCACTTTCTGATTTTTGAAAAAAAAAAAAGAAAAGAAAAGCCTGAATTCATAACTAAATATGAATAAAAAATACATCACTGTGAACTAATACTTAGATATTTATTTAGCCAAAGCTACAATGAAAGATTTCAAAAAACTATAGTAGTAACCTGATTTTGAAAAACCCTCACTCTATATTCAACATTTTAAAAATATGTATTTTTTATTCGTATGTTTGGCTGCATATATATGTCTGTGAACTTTGTATGTGCCTGGTGTTCCTGGAGGCCAGGAGAGGGCACTGGACACCCTGGAGCTGGAGTTACAGCAGGTTGTGAGCTAGTGCAACCTCTCTTAACCATCGAGCTTTCTTCCCAGTGCCTAGATACCCCGTTCTTTTCAAAAGACTCACTTCTCTCAGTCAAGGACATGAGAACTTCAACACAAAAAATGGGGAAACGCATCTAAGTCTTAGCAGCTTGGTCTTTTAGGCAGATCTGTCTAAAAGACTCTGACAGCCTGTTATGAAGGGGAAATTAATACTTCAAGGAAGCTTTGTCATTTTATGAAAGGAATAATGCAAATATGATTTTCTATTGTTATTGATATGAAAGCTCACTGCAAATAAAAATTAATCCAGGTAGTTTTTACTAGCTTTGACTGCATATGTTACAATTCTTTTTTGAAGAAACTATATATATATATACATACATACAATCATACATACATATGTACATACATATATATGTACATACGTACCTACACACTAGTATAAAAGATATGCATGGTGTCTTATACCTATAGTCTTAACACTTGGGAGATTGGAGCAGTAGGATTTCCATGAGCCTGAGGCCTCTATGTGTACACACACACACACACACACACACACACACACACGCAGGCAGACACAGACACAGAAATGCACATATCCTCCTTCCATATATAGGAATACACACACACACACACACACTCTCTCTCTCTCTCTCACACACACACATACACACACACATACACACGGGAGTTTTCAAGAAAAATCAATGGAACTGGAGATAATTTTGATAGGTGAACTATGACTCAGACAAATGTTCCATGTGTCCTCTCATATGTGGCAATCTATATTTAAATACTCACATCCACATGTGCATAGATGACATGGAAGCAGAAAGAGATTATCAGATTGAGGAAAAAAGGAAGGTGGAGGGTGAGCAAGAAAAAATATTGGGGGGATGGAGATGAACCAAGAACATATGTGTATATGAAGATGTCATAAGGAAACCATTCTTTATTACACTTATTTCAAAAGGAAAATTAAATAAAAGCTCTCTACAAGGATCCTCCAGAGGGTGGAGGTTGGAGGAAGCAGTGTGTGTGAATATGTACACATGGAAGCCAGAAGAGGGCACTAGATCCCCTGGGTCACCAGATGTGAGAGCCAGGCTACTAACCTGAGTCCTCTGGAAGAGCAACCAACACTCTTATTCCCCACGTTCTCTTCCTAGTCCCCAAAGCATATTTCTTGTTGAAAAGTCTATTCAGAAAGCCTGTTCCACTTGCTGTCAACCCTGTATACATGACCACTCTAAGGACACGGCTGTTTTATTAAACCAACAGTGTAAACTAGTCTTATTAACTAAATGATGTGACCTTGAAAAACACTTGGGTTAATTGCTATTAGTCTGAGAGCTTTGTGGAAGTGAGAATTTAGCTTTCTTCCATTATAACTTGTGTCCCCATGGAGAAGGGAAGATGCTGAGAAAGGCAGAACGAGAAGACATCAGGCTCTAAGCCAAGGGAAGTTCATTATGACTTTCCAACACTAGAAGTTAGAAAAGTTAATGAGATATTTCCCCCTAGGGTTATCAGAGAGAGCATTGCCCTCCAAAGACCTTGATCTTGGACTTCAAGCCATTATGAGTGTGAGACAACGTGTTTCTGTTGTTTTCAAGAAACCTGGTTGATGGGATTCTGCAACATCTCTAGGAAACCAGCAAAGATGGCGATCTAAGTAGAACTGTAGTGTGTTGGTTACTTTTCTCATTGTTGTGACAAAAGGTCCCCCAAAGCAATGAAAGGAAAGAGGGTTTATACTGGATCACGGTTTGAGGTTATACTCCATCCTTGTGTGGGAACCATGGCAACAGGAACATGAGGCAGCTGGTCCCATCACATTCACAGTGAGGGCCCCAAGAGGTGAACACTGGTACCCAACTCCTTTTCTCCTTTCATCCCTTTGATTCATTCTGAGGTCTCAGCCCACGGGATAGCTGCAGTCACATTCAGGAAGAGTCTATCATCTTCAGCAAAGCTTCTCTGTAAACATTCTCACAGACACACCCAGAGGTGTGTCTCCTAGGTGATTCCCAAATCCAGTTGAAGAAACAATGAAGATCAGTCATCACGAGGAGAATGTGGATAAGCTCTGAGGGAGTAGGCTGGGAAGGAATAACTGAAGCCATAGCAAACCCAAAATAACAACAATAAACCATCAACAACTAAATCTGGCTGATCATTTCTGGTGAGAGGAAAAACAGAGAAAGTTCTGTGGAGGCATGAAGGATGTTGGAGTGGAAGAGGGGGGATTTCACAATTAAGAGGTCGCTATGGGAGAGGGGGAGGGGAAGAGGGGAGGGAAGGGAGGAGGAGGGGTGACTGGAAAGATGGCTCAGCAGTTAAGAGCACTGACTGCTCTTACCACATGGTGGCTCATCTGTAACGGGATTCAATGCCCTCTTCTGGTGTGTCTGAAGACAGAGATAGTGTACGGATATACATAAAATAAATAAATTTTTTTTTTAAAAAAAGATCGCTGGGGACTCATAGCAGAGCCATTCTGAGGGAGCTTGCTTGAAATAACTGGGATGACCTGACAATGATGTTAGGGCCAGCCCCCTCCTTCCTTAAATTACCACAGTTACTTACCATGCAACTCTCATTAAGCTGAAAGAGGCTCAAACTGGTTTACATTTTGCACTGAGCTCTCTTCCTTAATTAAGGATATGAAAGCCAAACACTTCTTACAATAGAATAAAAAGAGAGAGGAAGTGTTTTACAGCTTCTGAGGGTGGGGAATAGATCTGTTGATTAAAAAAAAAAAGAATGAATGTAAATAGAGAATAAATGGGATGAGATTTCCTTCCACAGAGCTCTGAAATAGACACAAGTAATCAACTGGTGACTTTCCTTTATAATAATACGGATGAGAGACTGAGTGGCGCTATGAGCTTTCTTTTCTCCTACGTATTACTTCTACATATGTAATAACAACAATAAACCATCGACAACTAAATCTAGATGACCATTTGGGGGAAGAGGAAAAACAAAGTTCTGTGGAGGCATGAAAGATGCTTGAGTGGAAGATGAGGAATTTAACAATCAAGAGGTCACTTGTTTTTCTTTTTACATATTCATGTTAATACCCTGTGATGGCTCAATTCAAGTGTCAACTCAGTTGGTCTCAGAGGCTACTGGGAGATTTGTAAAGCATATTTATGGGTGTGTCTGTTAAAGTGTAACTGTCAGCGAATTTGGGGTCACAATCTGTATTCAAACAAGTAATTTTGGTTATTCACCCTTCAGAGACCAGATAAAACAGCCAAACTAATAGTAAAAAAGCAAGAAAAAGAAAGTTATTCAATGTGGTGAGATTGGGAATAGGGCTTAAAAAATGAAACAAAACAAAACAACCAAAAAACAACAAACAAATGAAAAAAACCAAAACAAACAAAAACCAATTTGGGCTCTTCAAGTTCAATTTTAAGATCCTGAAGTAAGAGTAGAGTTTCAGTAAAGGACAAAGAAATGCACATCTAAACAGTCTTGGTCAAGGTACGGTCTTTCCCATTATTGACCCATCATTGTCTGGACTTCAATCTCACCATATAAGGTAGTTGGACAAGTTGTTAGGATCATGTGAAATCTCTTTCTGAGAGACAATTCCCTATTCCAGCAGGTGCCTCTGTCTTCTCCCAGCATAAGATTCCTGGTAAATTGTCCATTTCTTTGGGAGCCATTGTTTCAATAATCTGAGAGTCAGATCAAGAGATACATACATCGTGTTAGAATGCCTTCATTTCTGCTAGGTTGCTTCCATTTCCAGGGTGGATTGTCTATACAGGGGAACTCATATCTCAATTCAGGAGCATCACATAGGGCCAAGACTGAGACAAATAAAAGGGGGAAAGAAGGAAGCAACCATGCACACATCTCTTTACTTCCTGGATGATATACCATGAATGATTCTGCTCTGCCACTGGTCTCCACAACAATGGACTGAAACCCTGAAACCACAATCTAGCAGTCTTTAGACTGTTTGATTCAGTTATTTTGTCATAACAACATGAAACCGACTAATTCTTATTTCACAGTGGGTTAGGATCCTATGTGAAGGAATAGTGTTAGTGCTGGAAGCACACATTTTCCCAAACTTTCTGGATTTTAGTATAGTATGTGAAAATTACTTTAAAATATGCTTATAAGTGATTATTCAGACTTCAATCTCTAGGTTATTCTTTCAAGGAGATGACTAAAATAATATGTTAACATTTTATTATAAAGGCGTGTGCTTTAAGCACTATTTACATTATCAAAAATAAACAAATGAATATTCTGTACTATGTAATGGATTTGATAATTATAAAATCATGAAAAATAATTCAGACACCGTTCATGACAATGCAGATGTTCTGTGTACCTTAATTATGAATAAATGATATCATAACAAATTTTGTAGAAATGATAAATTTAAGACATTAGGTATCTGAAAGAAATATTTGAAACAGTTAATAATTTGGTGTAATGGGATAATGGATGATTGTATTTTTGTGTGTGTGTGCAGGGGTGAGGGGTGAGTGTCTCTCTCACTCTGGCTGGCCAAGAACTTATTATGTAGACAACAGTAGAACTACAATTAAAAAACAAACAAACAAACAAACAACTACTTCTTTGTTTTCCTCTACCAACTTCTTCCCATCCCCAATCCTAACCATAGGCATGTTTTGGTTCAACAGTTGAAAGAACTAAGCATTATTGATGTGAATCAATACTATTTAACACTAGACTTGAGAAAGAAATATTAGATCTACTGAAATTTGACCAAATGCTTTGGATGAAGAAATTAGTTCATTAGAGGAAGAATATCTCACCACTTAGACTTCTTTGTACTTTTCTGGGTAATGGGCATCTCGCATAGGAAGATCTGAAATTAGCATTTATGGCACATCTCTTCCTTCTCACTTTTGAAAAACTTATTCCTGGAAAAAATTTAGTGTCTTAGGGTAACAGATGATCATCCCTTCAGTGATAAAAGCTGATCCAGATTCATTAAATTTGTATAATGCTTCATACCAATGTTATAGAGTTGCAAGGTAAGACTACAAAATACTGAGCAATGAAGGCATTTGTTATGTGCCTCAATTCATAGACTCATGGATAGGGTGCTCTTCAGGTCCTATTATGTACTGAGGAGCTGTTGACTGCTAATAGCCACTGAGAGATGAAGAACCGTTATTCTTTGAGGGTTTGGCCAATAAGAAGCTTCCCATGCTTTGTTGAATGGTACTGTATCTATCTATGCACATAAGAACAACACTAATAAGACTTAGTGGTTTATCATAAGCAATCTCTCTCTCTCTCTCTCTCTCTCTCTCTCTCTCTCTCTCTCTCTCTCTCACACACACACACACACACACACACACAATGACAAAGTTGGTGGGCTAGTTGGAGATTAGAGAGGAAAGTGGTGATGGATATGATTAAATTTTATTCTATGAAGTTCTCAAAGAGTAAAAAGTAGAAATTGAAATTAATGAGAGTAACCAAAAAATAAAAACAAACTTGCCACATCGAAACACACTTAATTATCATGAAAATAATAAAACCACCAAGAACTGGAAAATAATTCAAATAAATTTCAAGACTTAGGCAATAGCCTGCACTATACAAAAATATCATAGGTACCTTTTCTTCTTGTTTCTCAACTTTTCCTTGCTTTTGCTCTTTTTTCCTTTTCTTTCTTTTCATTCTCTTCTATTTCTTTCTCTCTCTCTCTTTCCTTTCTTGTGAAATGGAGATAGAACCTAAGTCTTATATATGCTAGGCAAGTGTTGTATCATGAATGACCACCTTCCCATGAGTGAATTATAAACTCCACCATTTAGTTTCGTCTTAGGAAAGTTCAGAACTATGGAAGAAACAAATGATAGAGTAATTTCATAAATCTCTGGGCTGCTTGCTATCCAATTAGATCAACTGCATAATATATAGGTGCTTACTGCACTTCCAGCTGGCCACTTCATCTTCTTCAAATGATTGGCTGATTATAACTTTCCTAATATGATCTTCTGCTTAGATCACTATAATCAAATTCAGAAGGAACTTTGAATTTATGTGCTGGTCTTTCAGCTGCTTATTAAAAACACCCACTCCCACCTCTTTCATACCCAGAGGTAGAACCTCATATGCTTTGCTATGGGATGAAAGACAAAGAAGCTCAATTTTATTAAGGAAAGAGTCTTGGGCTTGGGCAATAGCTTGGTGTGTAAAGCATTTACTGTGCAAGTGTGAGGACCTGAGTTTAGATCACCTGAACTTGTGTAAATCTGCACATGTCATTACACACACTTGTAATACCAGTGCTCCTTTGGTACAGGGGGAGGAGACAGGAGACTCCTGTGATACTTGTAGGCTAAATATCCTGGCATATACAAGCATACCACAGCACCTGCATGCCTATGCACAAACATAGATAATGCACATGTATGGATTATGCACCTGTATACACATGTATAATATCATTTGTGCACACACATACATACACATACATTATACATGTACACATGTCATATACGCACACACATGCAAGTAAAGAAATAAAATAAAATAAAATACATGAATAAACAGTGATTGTTTGCCAACCAAGAGAAGAAGAATTATATCTTTTGTGGGTTGAAGCATGTGTTATAGATATGAGTATCTGCCAAGTGATGAATCGATTTTTCTCTTTTAGTTAAATATGAGATAAAAGTTTTCATAAAACTTGAGAGACTGGAGAGAAAACTCAATGATTAAGAACAAATTGCTCTTCCAGAACACCCATATTTGGCTCGCTGCACCTATGTCAGGTTGCTCATCTTCTCCTGTAGCTCCAGGTCCTGGGGATCTGAAGCCCTTTTCTGATCTCCACAGATACCCACATTCATATGCATATACCCTACATGCACACATGTACCTACCCACTTACCCACACACATAATTAAAAAATAAAAGCAATCTTAAAAATATTGAAATGATGAATTCTAGTATAGTAAGAAACAGAGACCAATGAGAGAACTTTTCATTTTCTTCATTTTCTATAAGTCATGGTGCTATGTAATACAGAAATATTGCCCACAAGCCACTTTTATCTCTACACATAAAGTTGGGGACTCACCCATGATCTGAGTGGTCCAGCACACCAGGCTTCTCTTTTGTAGAGGATCATAGACACACCAGGCCAACACCAACACACCAGTGTGAGTTTGCAAGATGGTGTATGCCCTGCTGTTGAAGTCATCATGGCAGAAAATGTGGTTCAGAAATGACATATTTTAGAACACTCTTATCCATGTGTATATTATCTAATTGCCATATGCAGGTGTGTAGATTGTACCTTTGCTATGTAGTAATTTCCTTGGAATTGAATTATTCT
This sequence comes from Montemys delectorum, assembly GCA_019843815.1. Classification (NCBI taxonomy): domain Eukaryota; kingdom Metazoa; phylum Chordata; class Mammalia; order Rodentia; family Muridae; genus Montemys; species Montemys delectorum. The sequence goes on from JADRCD010235091.1 coordinate 26,668, forward strand.
GTCATAGAGCATAGCTCAATAAGACTCAAGAAGTTCTAAAGAAAGTTCATTAGACTCAGGAAGTAAACAGTCCACAGTTTCAGGAAGTCCCTGAAACTTATCAGAGGTACAAGGCCATTCCTTCCCTGTCAGTTAGTTGTTAACTCTACACTGAAGAGAAGAACTTCAACTGAAGGCTTTATTCCACTGGGTAGGGTTATGTGCATGACATGACTGTGGGACATTTTGTTGATGATAATTGATGTAAGAGAACCAAGCCCACAATGGGTGGTCCCATCCCTAGGCTAGTGGTTCTGCACTGTCTAAGAAAAGCAGCCAGGGAGCAAGTTAGAGAGCAGCATTCCTTCATAGTTTCTGTTTTAAGCTTCTGCCTTGGCTTCCTTCAATGATGGAGTACAACCCATAAAATGAGAAGAACTTTTCTTTCCAAAATTGCTTTTGGTCAGTGTTTTAGTGCAGCAACAGAGAAGCAAACTAGAACATTCCCCAAAGCAAGAACTGTTGAGAATAGAGGATGCTCAGATCTGTCAATTGCCTTGCAAGTTGTTGAGCAAGGTCCATGGTTGCAGATTGCGTGAGTCATCACCATGTTGGGATAAACTCTGATGATACATCTGACTTTGAGTCATTCCTGCTCCTATAAGTACCTCCCTCCCCTTACTCCTGTAAGAAACCAAAAAAAAAAAAAATCACGCGTTCACCAAATTGATATCCTTTCCTTGGTCTCTGTCCTGGCTAGTTTTATGTCAACTCAATATAAGCTAAATTCATCTAAAAGGAGTGAACCTCAGTGGAGAAAATGTCTCTATAAGATCCAGTTCTAAGGCATTTTCTTAGTTAGTAATTGACAGGGGAAGGCCCAGCCCATGGTGCGTGGTACTTCCCTGAGCTGGTGATTCTGGATGCTATAAGAAAGCAGGTTGAACAAGCCATGAGAAAAAGGCAGGAAGCAGCACTCTTCCATAGCCTCTGTATCAGCTCCTGCCTCCAGATTCCTTTCCTGTTTGAGTTCCTATTCTGACTTCCTTAATGATGGGCTACAATGAAAAAATATAAGATAAATAAACCCTTTCCTCCTATGGTGGATATGCTTGGCCCAATGGAAGTGGCACTCTTTGAGGTGTGGTCTTAACGGTGGAGATGTGGCTTTGTTAGAGCTAGTGTGTTTCTGTGCGGACCATTAGACTCCTCCTGGCTGTCTGCAGAGGACAGTCTCCTTCTGGCTGCCTTTAGATCAAGATGTAGAACTCTCAGCTCCTCCAATATCATATCTGCCTGCATGCTTCCTGCCATGATGATAATGGACTGAATCTCGGAAACTGTAGGACAGCCCCAGTTAAATGTTTTCTTTTATAAGGGCTGGCATGGTCATGTTATCTCTTCAGAGCCATGGAAGCCTAACTAAGATACCTCCCCAACTTGTTTTTGGTCATGGTGTTTCATTCTCCGTCACTGGTTTACTATCTGGGGTGAGTAGATATTTGTTTATGTCTCCTTGGGAATAATGCCATACAACATGCATGGGAACACATTATATAAGAGAACATTGGTGAGGGAATGAGGTGGGAGCTAATGCTCCAGCTATGTTCAACCATCGACTGCAGAAAAACATCACTTTGGCTAATGCATACAAAGGCACTGCCATTCATAGCTAAACTATGGACTGCATTTTCCTAAATGTGTACATAAATCTCTGGGTTTTATCCTCAGAACTATACAAACAAACAAACAAACAAACAAACAATTAACAAGGCAGAAGAGTTATCTCTACCCAACTCTTTATTTTATTAGATTTTTTCTTTATTTACATGTAAATTTCTCCTTTCCCAGTTTCCCCTCCAAAAAACAAACAAACAAACAAAAACAAGAACAAACTCCTGTTGCCTCCCCCCTCCCCATGCCTGCCACCCCACCCTCTCCCACTTATTGGCCCTGGCATTCCCTTACACTGGGGCACAGAACCTTCACAAGGCCAAGGTCCTTTCCTCCTATTGATGATCGAATTTGCAATCCTCTACTATACACATGCTGTGAGAACATTCAGTCCCACCATGTATAGTCCTTGATTGGTGGTTGGGTCCCTGGGAGCCCTGAGGGGATTAGTTCATATTGTTGTTCGTCCTAAGGGGCTGCAAACCCTTCAGCTGCATAGATCCTTTCTCTAATTCCTTCATTTGGGGATTGTGTACTCAGTTCAATGGATGACTGTGAGCCTCTACATCTGTATTAGTCAGGTATTGTCAGAGCCTCTCAGGAGATAGCTATATTTAGGCTGGCTTGTACTTCCTTCAGTCTCTGCTCCATAGTTAATCTCTGCCACTCCTTCCGTGGGTATTTAGTTCCTCCTTTTAAGAAGGAATGAAATTTCCACCTTTTGGTCTTCCTTCTTCTTGAGTTTCTTGTGGTTTGTATGTTGTTTTTCCTGTATTCCAAACTTCTGGGCTAATAACCACTTATCAGAGAATGCATACCATGTGTGATCTTTTGTGATTGGGTTACCTCACTCAGGATGATACTCTCCAGATCCATCCATTTCCCTAAGAATTTCATAAATTCATTGTTTTTAATAGCTGAGTAGTATTCCATTGTGTAGATGTACCACATTTTCTGTATCCATTCCTCTGTTGAGGGACATCTGAGTTGTTTCCAGTTTCTGGCTATTATAAATAAGGCTACTATGAACATGGTGGAGCATGTGTCCTTATTACATGTTGGACCATCTTCTGGGTATATGCCCAGGAGTGGTATAGCTGGGTCCTCTGGTAGAACTATGTCCAATTTCCGGAGGAACCGCCACACTGATTTCCAGAGTGGTTGTACCAGTTTGCAATCCCACCAGCAGTGAAGTAGTGTTCCTCTTTCTCCACAACCTCTCCAGCATCTGCTGTCACCTGAGTCTTTTATCCTAGCCATTCTGACTGGTCTGAGGTGGAATCTCAGAGTTGTTTTGATTTGCATTTCCCTGATGACTAAGGATGTTGAACATTTCTTTAGGTGCTTTTCAGCCATTTGGTGTTCATCAGTAGACAATTCTTTGTTTAGCTCTGTACCCCATTTTTTAATAGGGTTATTTGGTTCTCTGGAGACTAACTTCTTGAGTTCTTTGTATAGTCCTCTACCCATCTCTTTAGTTGATCATTAGTGACAGTGCCTCTAATTTTTACATTTAGAAGGTTGAGACAGGAAGATTATGAATTTGAAGCCAGCCTAGGTACATAACAAGACTGTCTCAAAAAAGGGATAAGGATGTGGCTCAGTGGATATGGTGCTTGCTTGGTATAAAGAGAGCACTGGGTTCCTTCTTTAGCACCATGTGTCTCAGACATGGTAGTGCACACCATTCATCCCAGCACCCAGGAGGCAAAGGCAGGAGTATCAGGAGTCCAACGTCACACTGGCTACAATAGTTAGTTCCAGAATGTGAAATTCTGTTTCAAAACAAGACAACACAACACAAACCCACAATACAACACAAAACAACCTGGGCCTTGTACTTAGTACCATCCAACAACAACAACAA
>JADRCD010235093.1:4965-18819 GCA_019843815.1 Montemys delectorum
GATAGATAGATAGATAGATAGATAGATAGATAGATAGATAGATAGATAGAAATAGATGATGGATGGGTAGATAGATATAATTTAGAAATAAATGGTTAAAATACAAAAGAGGAATGAAACTCTAACTAATCTTAATACATATAATGAAGAATGTATGCTTGCTTATATGTTTTGCTTAGATATCAGTGTCACTTTGCCAGATGCTGTCTGTATGTGTTTGATCGGTAACATCAAGAAAACATCACTAAATTCTTATCACAAATAAGGTAGTAGAAGTTATAGTAACATCACCCACAAAATAAATTGAGGCTGTTGCCTGGCTTGCCCTAATTTCCCCAGAGTTTTGTCTGAGCTAACACAATGTCCTTGGAAAACTATTTCCTCTTAAACTTTCAATGTGTTGGAAAATATAAATGGAGGGTCTTATCTTCAAGGGTAGTCTCTTTACTTTAGTTTCTTTAAAGACACATATGTGGCAGATCACAGGTCAACTGATCACACCTTAAAAAAGAAACTGGTAGAAGCGACCACTCAATATCACAGAGTATTTTGCAAGGTCATGCATTAGGTGAATTAGTACTGCATGTTTTGTTTTAAGCTTTTCATTGTTTTCCTAGCAAATGATGGCAGCTCTGAAGATAATTACATTAGTATTAGGTAAGTTCTTAGGGAATACCATGCTAATGCCTTTATTTTCGATGTACAATTGTAATGGTGTCTTTGACAAACATTTATCATGCTACAGTTACTTATACGGCATGGATCAGTAGGTGCAAGTGGGATGCATAAAATCAGATTCATTTCATCACATTATATTGCTATAATAATTCTGTGAACAATGGCTACTCTGTTTTACCCCAGAGTCATAGCACTTTAGGCTATGTATATACTTTCATGGATTTACAACATATATTTCAAAATAAAGTTAGTGGACATGTTGAATCCTTACAGGTCTGTTTAATCTGATTGTGCAGAAGTGAGGAAACTTGAACATTATTGAACACAAATACAAATCTGTATACAGACGTAAATATCATCCCTGAGAAACTGAATGTATCTTGTGTACATTGCAGATAAAAGTTATCTATTTCTTTCTATTTATACTTAGGTAAAAGAAATAATTTAATGTCAATATTATAAAATTATCATTATGGAAAAATAGCTTCTGATGAAGTTTTCCAAGTTGGATTCCTTAATAATCATGACTCCATGATTTCAAAATTTATAGAAAAGAAAAAAATCAGTCTGGTCAGAAAATTGTAATGATTAATTTTTAGTTCATAAATGGGTGGGACATTCATAAACAAATGGATTGTTGTCACAATCTGCACGTAAACGCTTTCCTGGAGAAAATTGTGGAACCAAAGCATATTATTCCAAACAATTTATTCAAACAACTTACTTAATGTAAACTAAAATTGCATCTATTCATATTTAGTTTGAAATAGAATTAAACACACACATATACACACATATATACAAATACACACGTCATATTTTATTCTCTTTCCATTTATTCTTAAGAAAATGTTGTAGGCCTTGGGAAACAAATAATTTGGAAAGCTAGAAAATAGGAGCAAGCATTGACTATGTGGATTATCCCAGTTGTAGAGAGAATGCCAATTTGTGACCAGATGGTATTACCCAGGATGCATCGATATATTTTCCTTTAATTAGAATAAACAAAATAAACAAGCATGACTTCTGATATGTACAGCAGAAAAAGGGGGATTAGCTACAGTAGTGAGTTCCATGACAAATTGGAGCAATCGAGTTTACAGGAGACCATGGTAACACAAGGATCAAAGTTTCGAATCAGGGATTAACTAGTGGATGAATAAGGACACCAACCCATCCACAAAACTTTCCACTCAAAATTTGTCCTGTCTAAAAGAAATGCAGGGGTAAAGATGGAGCCGTGATTGAAGAAATGGCCGACCTATAACTGAACCAACTTGATACTCATCCCATTGGCAAGCACAAGTCTTTGACACTATTAATGGTACTATGTTATGCTTGCAGACAGGAGCCTGACTTACCAGCCCTCTGATAGGCTCCACTCAGTAACTGACTGCAGTATAGATGCAGATATCAACAGCCAAACATGGACAGAGGTTGAGAATTCTTTTGGAAGACTTAGGGGAAATAATTGAGGGCCATGAAGGAATTAGGAACTCCACAGGAAGACCAGCAGAGTGAAGGAACCTGGACCTCTGGGAACTTTGAGAGATTGAGGCACCAGCCAAAGACTGTACAAGGGTTGGACTGAGGCACTTGGCACGTATGTAGCAGATGTACCACTCTATCTCCAAGATTTCTTGTCTAGCTTCAATGGAAGAGTATGTGCCTCATCTTGCAGAAAATGATGCGCCAGGGTCAGGGAACACCCAGGAGGTGTCTAACACACTAAGAGGGAAAAGGGATTGGGGAGGGGTAGGAGAAGGCAGCATTTGGTGTGTAAATTAATTAGTTAATCAATTAATTAATTAATAAAAGGTAAATAAAATACAAAAATGAGTATAATCATCCTATGCCACATTCCTAAGAAATTTATTTGGAGGACAATCTTCTGAGAGGTTCTCCCAGCAGCTGACTGAGACAAATGCAGATACTTACATGCAACCATTAAATTGAGGTAAGGAACCCCTTGGAAGAGTTTGAGGATTGACTGAAGGAACTGAAGAAGATGACAACCCCATAGGAACAACAACAGTGTCAACTAACCTGGAACCCTCATAGCTCCCAGAGACTAAGCCACCAACTAGTGCATATATGACCCTGACAGTGCCCCTGGGCACATGAGTAGAAGAGGATTGCCTTGTCTGGCTTCAGTGGGAGAGGAAGCATCTAATCCTCTGAAAATTCAGTTCCCTCACCAGGGAAGAGGGATCCTGGTGGAAGTGAGGTGGAGGTGGGTAGGCTAAAGCGTACAAGGGTGAAGCAAGGGTGGTGGCAGCAAGGGGGATAGGATGATGGATTCAATGAGGGGGACCAGGAAGGAGAGCAACTTGTGGGATGTCAATAAATAAAATAATTTAAATAAAGAAGACATTTATTCAATATATTTTACTTATTATTGAACATATATGTTGAAACAGTAAAAAAAGTAGTAATTACTAATTGCTGGCACTATTTTTGTTGCTGGTTTGTTTGGTTTTATTGTTATGCTACACAGTCTGGGTTTAACCTGAACTGAGAATCTTCCTACCTCAGCTCTAGGAAGAGCTGGAAGGACAGGGCTACAACACCAGATCCGACAGCTTAATATTACTAAAGTTGCTCTAATTTTATAAAGGAACTCAGCAATGTGGCACAAAATATTTTTCTCTCTGCACAATGTAGATAGTAAAGAGACATAAGGGTCAACTCTTACATGATTATTATTATATCATTATTACATTCTGATTATTCTTTCCTTCCTTTGAATGTTTTTCCTCTGGTACCCATCAACTCTCCCTAGCCCTTTCTAGTCTGTATCTGTGATTCTCTGCATTTGTGTATTCATTGATTTGAAATTATCCATTAGAGGCTGATAGTGTAACCAGTGGAACAGATACTCCAGCATGTATAAGTGTGGTAAAGCACTGATAACTCCCCCCCCATCATAAATTTTATGATATAAGTGAATAATTTCTCTATGAGGTCAGACATCTTTTATGGATAATTGTTATGAAAAAGCCAGTATTATATCTGGGTAGGGAACTGGGGATGATCTAGGGAGAGTTGGGGGATTAAAACTCATAAACAAATATATTGTATTTTAATATAATTATTTTAATTAGAAAGAATAGGAGTAAACTGAATATTGATAATATCCTGATTACTTATATGTATATTTTGATTTTTTAAATATATTTCGAGTAGCAGGCCATATAGTGCACTATACTGTAAGAAAGATTTCATAGTATATGTTTGATATTGCAATGATGTATTGGGTTCTCCAATAAACTTCTATTTATCATAGTGAACCTGCTTTACTGTCTTGATGGATAACACTGACATACTTTCCCCATAAACTTATTTGTATTAGTTGTTGTTTGCTTTTAGTATTTGGTGATTATTATAGTTTAAGTGTGATACTCACTGGAATAAGTGGGTCACTGAGGAGGAGCCCTGAGGCTTTCTAAACCATTCTCACTAATCATTTACACCTTATATTCACAGACAATATATACAATGTGAACAGCAAGCATTTTTTTTTTTTTTGTTTTAACTTGTCTAGGATTTGATTTGGATGCATGTTTTTGATTTTTTTAATTAGAAATTTTCTTTATTTACATTTCAAATGTTATCCCCTTTCCCAGTTTCCCACCTGGAAAACTCTTTTCCTACCCCCTCCCCCTGCTTCTATAAGAGTGTTCTCCCACATCCCCATCCACTTCCACCTTCCTTCCAGCCCTGGCATTTCCTGGGGCATTGATCCTTCACAGGACAAAGGGCCACTTCTCCCATTGATGTCCTACAAGGCCATCCTCTGCTACACATGCAGCTGGAGCCATGGCTCCCTCCATGTGTACTCTTTGGTTTTTGGTTTAGTCCCTTGGAGCTCTGGTGGAATCTGGTTGTTTGATATTTTTGTTCTTCCCATGGGGCTGCAAATTCCTTCAGCTCCTTCAGTCCTTTCTCTAGTTGCTCCATTGTGGACTCCCTGCTCAGTCCACAGATTGGCTATGAACATCCACCTCTGTATTTGTCAGGCACTAGTAGAACCTCTCAGGAGACAGGTATATCAGGCTCCTGTCAGCAAGCACTTCTTGGAATCTACAGTAGTGTCTGGTTTTGGTAACTATATATGGGATGGATCACCATGTGAGACAGTCACTGGATGGCCTTTTTTTCAGTTTCTGCTCCAAACTTTGTCTCTCTATCTCCTCCCATGGGTATTTTGATCCTGCTTCTAGGAAGGACCCAAGTATCTACACTTTGGTCTTCCTTCTTCTTGAGCTTCATGTGGTTTGTGGATTGTATCTTGGGTATTCCGAGATTTTGAGCTAATATCCACTTATCAGTGAGTGCATACCATGTGTGTTACCTCACTCAGGATGATATTTTCTAGTTCCATCCATTTACCTAAGAATTTCATGAAGTCCTTGTTTTTAATAGCTGATTTACTCCATATTGTAAACATACCACATTTTCTGTATCCATTTCTCTGTTGAAGGACATCTGGGTTCTTTCCAGCTTTTGGGTATTGTAAATAAGGCTGCTATGAACATACTGGAGCATGTGTCCTTGTTATGTGTTGGGGTATCTTTTGGGTATGTGCTCAGTAGTGGCATAGCTGGATCCTCAGATAATATTATGTCCAATTTTCTGAGGAACTTCCAGACTTGATTCCCAAAGTGGTTGTACCAGCTTGCAATTCCACCAGCAATGAAGAAGTGTTCCTCTTCCTCCACATCCTCGCCAGCATGTGCTGTCACCTTAGTTTTTGATCTTAGCCATTCTGACTGGTGTGAGGTAGAATCTTAGGGTTATTTTAATTTGCATTTCCCTGATGACTAAGGATGCCGAATATTTCTTTGGGTGTTTCTCGGCCATTTGGTATTCCTCAATTGAGAATTCTTTGTTCAGTTCTGTACCCCATTTTTAATAGGGTTTCTTGAGACCATGCATTCCTGGTAGTGATGGAAAGCATTCTTTCAAGTTTTAACCAGTATATATCTTTTTTTTTCCCTGTTATTTTTTCACAACTCTTACAAATACTTAGGACAATAACAATGTCTCTTCCTTTAGGTTCTCTGGTCTCTGGAACTCATTATAAACCTCAAACTTGTTATGAACTCATAACAATTCTGCATTAGCCTTTAGGGTACTGAAATTACAGATATGCACAACCATGCCTGGCATTCACTGTTTTAGTGATATCCCAGTTCACTTTCTATTGCCATAACAAAGGAGATGAGACTAATAAATTTAAAAGCAAATTAATATAGGAAATACACTATGCTGTAATAAAATTGGCAAGACATATGAAGTAAAAATAAAACATCTTGTACAAATTAATATCATACTGAAATGTATAAACTCTTTTCCAGTCTCTATAACAATCAATACCCTCACTAGCAATAGTTGAGGATTATAATTTATTTATGTGTGTTTTAAAATTGGGAAAGGTCAATCTTTTGGATTGTGCTTACCCATTTTGTGGGCACTGTATATTATTGCTGGGAAATTTTTTTTTGTTTTTTTTTTGTTTTTTATTTATTTTTTTTTTTAGAAACTCATTCTTGTGATGGCATCATTTGAAGAGGAAAAAGTTTTATTGTTTTTAAGATAGGTTTATCAATACTCTTGTAGTTGCTGTGTTTATTATCCATAGGCACAATTTTGAGTACAAATTGGTTTTGTACCTTTTTTTTTTTTTCTTTTTCATAGGTCTTTTGAGAAATTGTCCTTTTCCCTCTAAGTCTCCAACATTCATAACTCAGAGAAAAATGCTAGGACCCAGAAGTGTGAAGTCTCTGTTTTCTCCCTATACAATCTGAACTCCTGTTCATTAAACCCTCTAACCATAAGCAGCTTCTGAGGTTTTAGGCTGAGAGACTGAGTTTATGAAGAAGAACAGTTTACATTCTGTGTAAACTTGATCTTGAGTGTTAGTTTATGATGGCATCTATCTTGAGTCTGAATAATAGTTAGCAAATCACATTGGGGCGGCCTGCAACCGGAACTGGAAGCAGGTAATAGATTCATTCCCTATCTCTGAAAAAGCCGTTTGGATTTCAAATTTAACTTCCTGCCTTTTCTTGTATCAAGAAGCAGGAAAGAAAGAAAGAAAGAAAGAAAGAAAGAAAGAAAGAAAGAAAGAAAGAAAGAAAGAAAGAAAGAGAAAGGAAGTAAGAACAATTCCTCTGTCCTTGATCCACCTTCTCCTCCTGCTCCAGTATAGAACTGACTACTGTTTAGTGATACCTGAACAGTTGGAGACACCAATGGACCTATTACTTGCTTAACATATGATGTTCAATGACAAAGGTTATTAAACCTAAATAAAAAAAGAACTAGAAGACTATTAATAATAGCTTCTATTGAAGCTATCTTCTTCCAAAACTGAAATAAAAACTTGAGATGAAGACATGAGGATATTCCAGAAGACTCAAAAATGACCAAAGACTAGATTTTCGATAATAAATTTAAACTTGATTTTGGACAATGAAGGCTTACTTCAAATGCAAAATGGAAGGTTAAAAAAAAAGTATTAGAAAGTAAACAGAGGCCTTGAATTAGAGCAGAGAAATGAGGGCATGCAAAGAGTTGGAGGAAAGAAAGGGAATGAAGAAAATTATGTGTTTATATTTTACTCATTGCTAGGACTTCATGGCAGCAGCAAGCTGGTTGAGTTTCTCTTCTTCATTTTGCATTCATTGTTTAATACCCCCTAAGGCTTCCACTGTATAGCCTCTTTCCTAAAACTGTGGCAAATATTGTCTTTTGTTCTTTATACAATCTAGCTATACTTCAGACCAGTTCCCAATCTCTAACGCTACCCAACCTGTAGCACCACAAATCTGGGTCGCGTCTTTGAAAAATTACTGGTGAGAACATGATGCATTTCCCATAGCTACAGTCTTCCCAGACAAGTGAGGGCTCACAGTTTGCTGTCTGTGGGTGTTTTCCAAAGATAATGCTATTGATCTAGTAAACTTCACTTTTAGATAAATTGCCTGTTGCTGAGTTTCTGAAGTACTAGAATACTACTGGGATGTAACTTAAATTAGGATATCTTATTCAGAAATTATGGATCATGGCTGCAGAGATGGCTTAGAAGTAAAAAGCCTATAGTGCTTTGTAGCCGGCCATGAGTTCTGTTCTCAACCCAGTCAGCTGGTTCACACCCACCTGCATCTCCAGCTCTCATGTTTTCTTCTGCAAACACCTGCACCCATGTCTTTATACCACACACTGATAACCACATTCACATTGAATTAAAATAAAGTTCAGAAAAAAACAGGTAATATTTTTAAAAACAATATTAGCATGTCTTACTTATTAAATATGTTATGGCACTAGATGAAGGACTAACAAATTTCCTGTGAAGTAGAACGTGTGGTTTCAGTTCAACAATAGAGGGTACTGAGGTATAGAAATATTTCATGAACTAAACTAATCTATCTTGTTATCCACCTATCTGAAATTTATAATGAAATACTTTAGTTACTTACATTTCCTTTATTTAAGTTCTCATACTGGCTTCCATACATAGGATGAGAAATTCTAGAATGAATTGAATTGTTTGTTTATCCATTTAACATTCTAGTGAAACAAAAAATCCTTCCTTCTGAATATCGATTGTATTTTTCTGCAGTGGGTATGGGCCTGAGTGACGTAGTTTATTTATTATAAATAAAAATTTTCTATGCTTATTACATATTTTCAATTCAGTTCCAGGTGTCCACAGCAACAAATTCAATGTTTACTCTAAGGTGATGAGAAGAAAATAATTAGTTTCCACGCTTTTCTAACACAACGCCCAGTTTTGTTTCAGAAAGGTGCATGAGAAAATGTCTTTGCAACCCTAAGAAGTTGTAAGAGGACACCGGCAAGGATATGGGTCTCCTAGGGCCACTGTTTGACCTTATTGATGTGTTTTGTGACCTGGGAGATATTTTCGCCAGTCACTATCTTAATGAAGAGGTTGTCCCCCATCTCTGACCCTTTGCTCTCTCATGTTGTATAATTTCCTACCTCTCTAGAGCTTGCAAAGAAATGCATTCTCTAAAATGTTAACAATTCATTCTTCATGCTCTGTTTCAAACTGTTCAAGTTTCCATCTACAGCCTTGCTGAATAACCATGGACTATTCATGCTCACTGGGGTTAAAATTTTAGCAAAGAGAAAGGATTGAGGGGAAAGAACCTGGATTCTAAGCCCATCTCTATAATAATCAGTTCCTTTCTATAAACCAGATGAGTTAATTGCATCCATAGGAACAATTTAATTTAACTTAATTGGAATGTGAATGGAGGAAGGATGTCTGAAGGCATCAAATCACACCTGGAAAGAAGAGAGTCATAATCTCTCCCATTAAGGTAAATGAGGAAAAGGCCATTTTAAGAATGACTCACAGTGCCTCCAGCAATATGACCTAGATTTTCTTTTCAAATTAGTTTATGATGTAAAAGTCATTTATGGATGTTTAATATTTTTGTGTATAGTGGGAAAATTTAGACTCTATTATATATAACTTTTCATAAATGATCTCTTCAAATGACAAGCCTATATATGTACAGACTGTGTATATATTTATATGTATATATGTATATATATACACATATATTCACTCATAATAAATTTAATTTTAAAATACAGTAGTTTAAAGAAACTACTGGCATTTGATAGACAAATGGGTAAAGTATTTGAGAATATATCTGCTATCAATAATTATTTTGAGTATTATAAATAAAATTTTTCTATGCTTATTACATATTTTTAATTCTTAAAGCAGTATCTGATAAAAGCACATGTTAAGAAATTCATGTTATTCTTGTGCAGAAATTTTCTCCAAATTAAAATATTCTCTCAGTGAATGAGGTAGGCTTATGAGACTAGCATTTTATAGCAAGTTACTGCACATAGGAACTGCAGAAAGGCACAAAATTCACAAGATGTCTTTCCCAAGTTAATAATAGGAGAAAACAGTTGCTGGAGCAAAGAAACTTTTGGGCTGGCTGCAATCTATTTAAAGGATTTCAGGGATGCAATGTTTTGGGTTCCATCACTTTGACAGCACTAATAGTAAACTTGAAGTCACTAATAGCAAGCTGCTGTCACATTAGGGAAAACAAATAAGAGCTCTCTCCTTGGAGTCATTTGACCTGGAACTACTCCAGGTTGGATTTTCTACTTCCCTCTCTGTCTTGCCTACCTATCTGTTGTGTGAGTCTGAATCTGTGACTTCCTGAAAGCTGTTTGTAAAGGTGTCTGTCTGATTCTGTCTGTTGTGTCTGGGTGATCTGTCCCTACTGGAGGGTATCATTCTCTCTTTTTGTTGAACGGCACAAAAGGTATCACATGGGGAAGCAATGGAGGATAACATATCTTACAGGGTGTTATAAGGGAAGAAGTTCCTGACTCTAACTGAACCATATAACAAACAGTATTACAAACTTTAATGTTTACCAAGCAATATTCATTTGTTGCATTCGATGGTTATGTCAGCTATTCATTTTATAAGGCTACTTTCAGCCTATGGTTTGTGTCTTCAGCAAATGATTACCATAACCTGCATACAAACATGCATACTTTTCCCTGAGGGACATGGAAACAAGTACATAGTTCAAGGTCAGCTATGCATTAGCTTAGTGTGTAAAAGTTGTTTACATGAGAAATATAAAATCCTGGTACAGCTTTCTTCTGAGAGGTTCTACCAGTGCCTGACAAATGCAGAGGTAGATGCTTGTAGCCAACCACTGGACTGAGCACATGATCCCCTGTGGAGGAGCTAGAGGAAGGACTGAAGGAGCTGAAGGGGGTTACAGCCCCATAGAAGGAACACCAATATGAACCAACCAGTACCCCTCAGAGCTCCCAGGGACTAAACCACTAACCAGAGTACACATGGTGGAACCTATGGCTCCAGCTGCATATGTAGCAGAGGATGGCCTTGTTGGACATCAATGCGAGGAGAGGCCATTGGTCCTGTGAAGCCTCAAAGTCCAAGGGTAGGGGAATGCCAGGACAGGGAAGCAGAAGTGAGTGGATTGGTGAGCAGGGGGAAGGAGGGGGAAGGGGATGGAATAGGGGGGCAGATTCAGAGGGGAAACCAGGAAATGGGATGACATATGAAATGTAAATAAAGAAAATATCTAATAAAAAATTAAAAAAAAACCTTCCCCCCACAAAAGAAATATAAGACAAGTAAGTGTGGGCGTTACATTGTGTCTTAAGCAAATGGACAAGTTAACCAAGCAGATTGAGTTCATAATATGACAGCAGTCATAAATCTTAAGTAACCTCAAGGTCTGGTATTAACTCTAGATGTGAGAGCCAACCAAACTTACAGTCTCTTAAAATGTACAGGATATTTTCATCATTGTGTATTGCCACATTGTATCATCTGGACTCTCTCTTGATGCATCTATTTTTGAATCCTTTTTTATGTAGTCTAAAAAAAAATCATTGGTTCATTAAACTTGTCTTGAATAGAATTATTTTGATAGTCTGTCAAATACTCTGTATATGGTTAGTAGACACTTGTACATGAGGAACATATTCTGTAATAATTTTATATTTAATCAACTAGGAAACATGAAGCAAAGAAAAATTAATCAATTCTCTTTAAACTAATTAAGGATAAGTACCATATTTAAGACTATAGTTTACATTTCTTTAATACTGTCCCTGGTTTTATTTAACTTCTGTCTTTAAAATAGCAGCATGCAATCAGATAATATTTATGTGTTTAATATCTGTTTCATTAGTGCTAACCCATTTGTGATCAGCCACTATCAATTTCATTTATACATGCATATTTGTCATTTTGCTGCCTATTTTCCTTTCTCTAAGATCTTAGATTCACCTAAATTTATATAAAGACAAGCCAATTGAGGCTCAAAAGCTCTTAAAGATCTATGGCCAGTTTTTATAAATGTGTTTTCATTAGTGATTTTTCCTTAGGTGTGTGTAGCTGGATCATTCCCATTCCAGCTGTGATTTACATCTGGAGTAGCCAAAGAACAAACAGTCTCTAAGATTATCATGTCAACACCTAACACTAGAGAGAGCCATAAATTTGAAGTTTGACTTAAGCTAGGAGCTCAACATCCTCCAAAACAAAATACATTATGTCTTTTATGTCACAGTCTGTTACTTCCATTGAGGCTATCGCGGATACCATCATACTGTTTAGATTTTCCTGTTCTCCAGATATTCCTATAAATATCATTCTGCTGTGTCCTAGATATATCTAGACCTGAATATTACAACAAAATCAATCTCCAGACTTTTTTCAAATCCAAAACATGATTGTCACACTTCATTAAAAATAGTCATGTGTTCAATAACCACCAAGCAGTTAAAATAGTCAGTCGATTTATTTGGAAGAACTACTTCTGAAATTTTACAATATAGAAATGTATAGATGAAATTTTTTATTGAATACTTTATTTACACACCAAATACTATCCCCTTTCCCAGTTTCCCCCTCAAAAACCCGCCTATTCCATCCCCCCTCCATCTGCTTCTATGAGGTGTTCCCCCACCCACATACCCACTCCTACCTCCCTGCTCTGGCATTCTCCTACACGAGAGCATTGAGCCTTTACAAGACCAAGGGTCTCTCCTCCCTTTGATGCCCAACAAGGATATCCTCTGCTCAAGTCCAACTTGATCAAGGACCTCCACATAAAATCAGATACAATGAATCTAATAGAAGAGAAAGTGGAGAAGAGCTTCAAACACATGGGTACAGGACAAATTTTCCTGAACAAAACACCAATAGCTTATGCACGAAGATCAACAATAGACAAATGGGACCTCATAAAAGTACAAAGCTTCTATAAGGGAAAGGACACTGTCAATAGAAAAAAAACAACAGATTGAGAAAAGGTCTATACCAACCCAACATCTGATAGAGGGCTTATATCCAAGATATACAAAGAACTCAAGAAGTTAGACTCCAGAGAATCAAAGAGCCCTGTTAAAAAATGGGATACAGAGCTAAATAAAGTATTCTCAACTGAGGAGTATCGATTGGCTGAGAAGCACCTAAAGAAATGTTCAGCACCCTTAGTCCTCATGGAAATGCAAATCAAAGCAACACTGAGATAGAATTTTTAAAACACTTCCTGGGCCTGTAGTAATGGCTCACCAGTTAAGAGTATTCATTGTTCCTTCTTGCAGAATGATTGCTCTTGTTTCCCAGCACGTCTGGCAGCGCATTTAACTCCATTCTAGGCTTTTTTTCTGGAACCTTCACCCGTAGGCACACATACATACACACACAGACACAGACACCTACACAAACACACACACACACACACACACAAATGTAAGTACACAAACACGTTTTTGAAAACCAGAGAGCTTGAATGGGAACCCTACCTGAATTTAAAACACCTGCTTTGTGTGCTTTCTTGCACTGATTTCCCTGTAAAAATGGACTACAAGCTGGAATTATTAAGTCTAGTAAATCTCTTCACTCTGCTGTTGCTTTCTGGCAGGGTATTTTCATAACAGCAAAAGAAATGAAACTAGAACATCTATGTAACTTGTGATCAAAATGATCAAAGGTAACTTTTCTATTCCAACTTCTGATGTCCAGACCTTCATGCAATATGTCTACAACAGTGACATGTGGCTATTCAAATACTAGAATAAGATGACAGTGATAGACTGTAGTGACTGTGAGGACAAGTTTTCAAGCACAAACTTACTAGCACTCTTTGTGCAAAGGATTTCCCTTGCAAAAAAAAAAAAAAAGGCTTATAAGGAAGCTATGGTGTTAAATAATATCCAGAAGAATCACTCATGAACTTTAAATGTGTACTATCAGAGCCACTCAGGAGACAGCTATCTTAGGCTCCTGTCATTCAGCACTTGTTGGCATCCACAATAGTGTCTAGATTTGATGACTGAATATGGGTAGGATTTCCAGTTGAAGCAGTCTCTGAATTGTCCTTCCTTTATTCTCTGCTCCAAAGTTAGCCTCTACAACTTCCATGGGTACATTGTTCTCACAGCCAACCATTGGACTGAGTACAGGGTCCCCAATGAAGGAGCTAGAGAAAGGAAGGACCCAAGGAGCTGAAGGGTTGCAGCTCCTTAGCATGAAAAACAATATGAACTAACTAGTACCTTCAGAGCTCCCAGGGACTAAACTCCAACTAAAGAGTACACATTGGGGGGGGGGGG
>JADRCD010235094.1:0-11452 GCA_019843815.1 Montemys delectorum
ATAGATATTAGGAAGTAGAACTGAAATTTCACTTCTTTCTAAATCTAGCATTTCTATAGCAATTGTCACCATGGTATCTTAATGTGTTCTGACAGGGGAAATCTCACTTTTCAAAAAATGTGGTAATGAGGGGGAAAGACATTCTATGCTTTAACTTGGGAGCCATTTCCTTAATGAAGCTCAAAATTATGTGTGCACATAGGACAGGATGCCCAGTATCGCTTATTCCAACGCAGGGATGTAGGATTTCTTAAGGATCACATTGGCAGTCTTTAGATGAAAGACTCCTGAATGTGAGGGTTGGAAAGCAGGTCAAGTTCATAGCTACGTGCATAGCTCTTAAGCATCCAGGAATTTGTCCATATTCTTCTCGTTTCATCTTCTCAACTGTCCTGGAGAATAACTAGTGGAATGATTATTTCTATTTGATACCCTCAGTAACTCACTCCCTGAACACTAGGGATTTGCTTCAGGTCACAGAGAAATCACCACCCAAAGAACAGGTCTTCCAGTAACAAATTCCTTGCCCTTTAAATGACTAGAGCTTTTCAGTCTCCTCAGTCAGCATTCTAGTGGGATTCTCAGGGAGAGGAATCTGTGCAAATAGACAACCAGGCAGATGGCACCCCTTGGTGTCTCTGAGCCTTGTGACATTGATGGAGAATGTTTGTTGGCATAGCAGGTACATGGTTGGCACAAATAAGGCCTGATGGAAGCTCTAAGAAGCTAATAGTAGATTCAACCTCAGTTATGGCATAATTGAAAATCAGTGGAAGGAACTGGAACAGGAATGAGTTTTGAATCTTCTCAGATTGAGAGTGCCCCCCCCCCCAAATCTTGGTGTTGAAGTTCTAACCCTGAATGTCCTTATCTGAAGACGTGACTAAGGCTAGATTAGATCTTGAGGGTTGAGAGTCCTGAGATGAGATTAGTGACTAAACACGAAATTCTTTCTCCTCCTCTCTCCCTCCATCTCCATCCTTCTCACTCTCGTTACACACACACACACACACACACACACACACACACACACACACACACCTATGAAAGGCCAGTTAAAGCACAATGAGTCCTCAAGTGAGGGCACTCGCCTAAACACTGACCATCCTGATGTAGTACTTTTTAGCCTCCACAGCTGTAAGAAATACTTTTTCGTTTGTTTATTTTTTTTAAACCACCTAGTCTATGACCTTTTGTAAAAAGTGGCCCAAGCTGAATAAAACAACCATTCACATTTTGGGTAGTGACCTCCTATTCCCACCCCATATATTAAGTCCCCAAGGTTAAGTATGGCTTATCATTAATGACACTGCAGACTGTCCCAAGACTTGTAACAACCACACAGGTTGCATGTTGGAAAACAGAGAATAAGTGTGTTCCTTTAGCACAGATGAGTAAACCAATATTTTTTTTGCATGTTTATAAATTACCGGCATACCTTTTGATAGCAAGTGGCAAGATATTTCCCAGACATAGGCATGAGTGTTTGTTTTGGTGCTGAGAATCAAACCCAGACCCACACATTCTAAGGGAGTTAGAAAGCATTTGGACTACAGTATTTTCCATTAAAAACCTATATCAGACAGTCACTTGGTGTGATTATGAGAGAAATGAATGAGTTCAGTTCAGAGCGGATACAGGGTGGAGACAGGTAAGAGGCCTACAGATTCAGAATGAGCTATAGATGCAGGTTTTCTGAATTTTTGAGAGATTGTAAAGGAGAAGTTTTCTATATAACTCTGTAATATGTAAGTGCTAGAAGCTTATGCTTCTAGTCATCAAATAAATCATGCAAAATACATTTGCTCGCTCAGTCCATAGGTTTAGATTACAATAAATCTGGATTTGACGTCCAGATTTGACCAAAGTTCATGAAAACAGCTCTATGTAACCATTAGTAATACTCTAAATACAATACCATGTACTATTTAATGAAAATATTTCCATGGAGGGTGGGAAGACCACTCAGCTAGTTAAACCCTTGCTGTACAAATATGGGAACCTGAATTTGAATCCCCAGCATCTATAAAAAAGTTGGGCATGATGACTGTTATAACCCTTGCACTAGGATAAGGAACACAGGTAGATCCTTTGTGCTCATTTACAAGCTGGTCTGGCAGATTCTCTGACCTCCCAGTTCAATGAAAGGCCATATCTCAGAAGGAGCATGTGCTGGATAGTTTTATGTCAACTTGACACAAGCCAAAGTCATCTGAGTGGAAGGATCCTCAACTGAGCAAAATGCCTCCATAAGACTAGGCTGTAGGCAAGCCTGAAGATCTTTATTAGTGATTGATGAAGAGAGCCCAGCCCATTGTGGGTGGTACCATCCCTGGGCTGGTTCTATAAGAAAGCAGGCTAAGCAAGCCATAAGGAGGGAGCCTGTTAGCAGCACTCCTCCAGGGCCTCTGCATCAGCCCTGCCTCTGGGCTCCTGCCCTGTTTGAGTTTCTGATCTGACTTCCTTCAATGACGGACTAGACTGTGGAAGTGTGAACTAAATAAACCTCTTCTTCCCCAATTCCCTTTTTTGGTCCTGGTGTTTCATCGCAGGGGCAGAAATCCTAATAAGACAGTGGGAAAACACAACCAAAGACGATTGATTTCTGTTCTCTAGGAACACACACACACCCGCCCACATACACACGTACACACACATATGTATACTACACGTATTCCTCATTTAATTAAAATAGGCATACCACAACAATCAATTTGTATTTCTGAATTAACTGAGCCTTCCAAAATTTCTCTTTTTAGACTTTTACAAGTTCATGTGGGGTTTTTAATATTTAATTGAGCACCATGTAATATTTGGTTTCAAATTAAAATTTTATACAAATAGCCTTGTTAGAACAGTTGTATATTTGTGCAATCATTTTATTAAATTCCATAAATTTCTTTCCAAAACTGCATGTGTATAGAGAGATTATTAATTCTTTAAAAGGTAAAATAAAAGCCTAAAACAAAATAGAAATAAGTGTTAAAACCATCCGAGGAGGACTAAGGGAAGTAACCCTACACTTTATACAACATTTTGTTCCTTCTTAGGGAAACTTCATTGATCTACCAAATATAGAGTTCTATCTCTTGAAATAGGCAAGTTAACAAATACGTTTAATATATATTTGAAAAAGTTATGGAATTTTAAAAATGAAAACATTTGTAATAATTCAAAAACCTATTTTCAGGTTGGGAAGTTATCTTATCCTGTAAATCTCTCCAGAGAATCACGAGCTCCCAATTCCTTCCTAAGGCATGCAAAAAGCCGGGCATGATGTTGCTTGTGGAAGTGGGGGGATGGGAGGGCCCTTGGAGGTTACTGGCTGGCCAGCCTAGCATGATCAGTAAGTCATAGCTCCCTGATATGGGTGAGGATTGAGAGAATTCTTCTCTCTCTCTCTCTCTCTCTCTCTCTCTCTCTCTCTCTCTCTCTCTCATATACACACATACACACACAGATGGTTGTCATACATGAACACACGACTTTCACTAAGTTCTTATTCACACTTAGCATTTATTCCAGCTAGGAACTTTAGTAACAGATCACGACATACCTGGAAGCACTTGGCATGATGGATGTCACAATACAAATTATAGATAGCTTAAATTCTCAACATAATTATTGGAGGGATTTCATACTTATGAACCCTTAGAAAGCCCATAAATTAGGAGCCACCTCATTGCAATTATATCTTCTTATTTACGGGTCTAATAAATACACTTCTCTATTATTACAAATTGGCTTCTCATAGGAAGAATTTTGATCACTAAACTTAAATATAATCTCACTTTTTTACAATCCTTTTGAATTTTTTATGTGTTTATAGTTTTGGAGATACAACCAACTGTTGCAGCCCTGAGGTCTACTCCTAACCTGTCCTATGCATTTCATTTTGTGAATTTAGTACCTTTATCTGAAATAGTACCCCTAAGTATTACCACAATGCCAAAGGGGCCCATGACACAAGACAAGGAGGTGCTAACACTCATTTCACCTGCATGTGCAGCAGTGTATCACTCTGCCTATATACTGGAGCCACTCAATAAATTGGAGTAAAGTTTTATAGCTGACTTGGTAGTTTCAGGTACTGTGAAACCCACCAGTCCTCATTCAACCTTGAACTAAAGAGAATCTGCCAGAGATGCAAAGTACATTTTAGAGTCCTCCACTCATTGGAACCTACCCATTTAACCCTTAGCTTCATTTCTTCTGAATGCCATTTTTTAAAAAAAAAAAACCCACACAGGTAGAATACTGTCTGGAAATAAGAGAAACAGCAGCACATTTTTAAAATCTGTCAATGGGGCTCTTATTTGGTAGAAATGTATCTCACAATTACAAACTAACCTCTATTGCCAGAGTGGCATTCTGTGTCAGACTTCAGATGATTTCATACATCAGTACTCAATTCTGTTTGTCAAGAGACATGGGAGAGTCTAAGCTAGGCTTACCCCACTCCCAAATGTAAACTATGGGCCTAGATACAATTCAATTAGGCAAGAAAAACTAGACATTTTCTCTCTAAGTAAGCATGTGTGGCTTTCATTGCCAACTATGATAGACTGTGTCGTGTTGAGCCAACTCTGAACCAAACCAATGATAAAATGGAACCATGTATATAAAATGTCTATCAGTAAATATGAATTCAAGTAGGGCTTCAGAAACTATGGTTCTTGAGGGAAAGGCTGGATGGTTTGGAGACAGTTGGGAAATAAGAATGTGACTAACTGGATTAAAGAGGCAGATTTGGGTTTGGGAGCTTGCCTAAGTGCTTAGGTCTTGGAAGATACAACACCAGAGTGGAAGAAACTTCAGGGAAGAGAGTTCAAATATTGAGTACTAAATTTCCATTAGAAATTAAAATCAAAAGACAACAGGATCTGGAAGGCTTAGGAGCTAAAGGAGAAAGAAATCATAAACAGGACACGTAGTAAATTGCTATACATACATATGTACATACCTATATACATACATATGTGAAAGAGATTGATAAATTGTGTTCTATTAAAAGAAACCATTTTGCCTGATTTACTTATAGGAACAATCTTCCTCCTAGATGTTTAAACTCATGTTTCAATCTACTGTTCTGGTTTTGTCTCAGCAACTCTAAATAGGATTCTGTAATCACAGCAGAACGTTCAGTGTGCTTGGTATGTGAAATGCCTTTACCCACTGCTCAAACTTAGGAATCTGGATCCAGTGTAGTTCAACTCTCCCTCTGCCAACACTTCATTAAAAACAAAACAAAACAAAACAAAACAAAAAAACAACAGTCTGGCAGTGGCAGTCCCTGCCACATAGGCATGCACATCTATGGCCACAGTGTATAGGGTAGAGGGATGAGCAAACTGAAAGGTGCCAAGCGAAGCTACATTGTAATGGTGCCATGTGGCATGAAGGGTCAGTAAGGAAGGCAAGGCTGAAAACTGACACAGCAAGAACTTAGGGTTGCACTGCTGTGAACGGACACCATGACCAAGGCAACTCTTATAAGGACAACATTTAATTGAGGCTAGCTTACAGGTTCAGAGGTTCAGTCCATTATCATCAAGGCAGAAAGCATGGCAGCATCCAGGCAGGCATGGTACAGGAGGGGCTGAGAGTTCTACATCCTAATCTGAAGGCCCCATGGAATAGACTGGCTTTCACAACATGGTTAGAAGGAGGGTCTGATTGCCCACCCCCATAGTGACACACTTCCTTCAACAAGGTCATGCCTACTCTAACAAATCCACACTTCCTAATAGTGCCACTCCTTGGGCCAAGCATATTTAGACCATCAAAATATTAAAGGAAAGAAAAAGTAGTGGTATAATTCTATATTTCAACTAAATTGACTCTTTAGAAGACATGAATGCTCAAATTGCTAAATAATACATACTGGGTGATGATATTATCATAAAAGAGTATTCCATTTCCATAAGCAAATTTGTATATTATATTGTTAACATAAAACATTTTCCATAGGAAAATGTTGATTCTCAGGTGTAAGTTTCATTAGCCTACAAATTAATTCATTTCCCCCAGAATCTAGTAATACCAATGCCTTTTTTCCTTTTCAATTCTCAATTCATAAATATAATTAAGCCTTCAATTCTATCTATGACATTATTTCATAAATATTATGAATTAACTGTATTTTGTATTCATTGGTTACTCAACTTCAGTATGAATATTTATGCTATTTTCTCTCAAATAATACCATCATATTTCCAAGTGCTTTAAAATGAGCACAGCAAATACTGTTTAACTGGTTTGGTTTTCTTTTTTTGTTTTTGTTTTTGTATTTTATCTTGAATGATAAAAGAAAATAATGCTATAAATTGAGACTTGGGGCAATGTAAGGTGACAGGTATGTCTCAAAAAATACAATGTATTAGAAATCCCATTAACTACAAATACACAATTGGTATTGTGAGTATTGAGAGTATAGTGGTATTGGTTCACTTTATTATGTGTCTGTAACTTAAGCTAATCCAAATCAAGTCAAGCATAACCACTTTCTGCATAATTATTAAGACTGAAAAGCATCGTCTTTAGCTTCTTTTTAAATTCTTTGAACACCGAATTTGCTTTTGTATTGAATAGAACATATCCAGCATTAAGGGGAAATTTTAAGGTTTAGTTTTATAACGGACTCTACTCTTCTAATCAAAGGCAAGAAAGGCCAGATCTCACAACCTATTTATATAGTTTTAAAACTTTCTAAGAAAAATAGAGCTCTGCTATAATTAATGCCTAATGGTATAAACACTTCTGCCTTCACCGTTGCCTAGTAACTGCATACTGCAAGCTTCTAGGGTAGCTAAAGAGGCTGAACAAGTGGACTAGCTCAGATCCATTTCCAATTAAGATGGTTGAGGGGTAGCTGTAGGCCAGATTCATTTGTTAGAACTGTTCTTCCCTACAATGACTTTGCACTAAAACATCCTTGTACACCAATACCTATGCTTGTAAGTGATTTCTGCAGGTAGGAATGGAAACCAGCAGGCAATGATGGAGAAGAATTTAGTTGAATGGACCCACCTCTGCCTGGGTTTTCTACACTAGTCCTGCTGTCTATTAGAGGGACTCAACCAGGGGATTATATTCTTACAACTTCTTTATATCTATACTTCTTCAATAAAATCTCATATCTGAGCTGAATGTGAGGTTATTCCAGCCTTTGAGATGCCAAGGAAGGAGGATCAGAAGTTCAAAACCAACCTGAGTTGGAGGCCAGTTTGTAGAGGAATTTTAATCGAGCAACGTGGCCACTCCAGCAAGGAATCACATCCAATGATATGATCTGTCCAGAATGCAGACATGACCTACATTACAGTATTATCTGGCTGAAATACAGACATGCCTTTAGTACACACCTTTAATCCTTAACAATAAAGGCAAGGTTAGTTTGTAGAAGGAAGTAACCATGTTTGAAAGCGATATCTAGTTGAGGGGTAGACAAAGTGATGAATGAGAGGAAGATTTGACAGAGTCAGATAGGATATGCTGAACTCTGATGAGAACACCGCAGGAAAGACAGGCTACCTAAAAGCAGCTCAGAGAGAGAAAGGGAAGCACAAGTGTGTGGCATGTGGTGGGTGGTGACAGTTTTACAGGGACAGTTTTACAGACAGAGCAACCTAGACACGAGTGAGCACAGAATGAGCCAGAGGATGAGAAGGAGCCAGAAGATTAGAACATACTGCCTAAGTTAATATGAGACCAGGCAGAGCCATTCAGTCAGAAGCCAAGGGAAGCCAGATTGAATCAGTCAGCTTAGAAGATTAGATTATACAAAGGATAGAAGCTTCCAGGCCTAGGCCTAGGCTTAGTTAAAGAAGTAAATGCTCTGGGCTCAGCCTAAGCTGTGTGATTACATAGCCTGAGTACAACTCTCCTCTCATCACTTCATCTGAGGAAACAAAAGGGGCATTTAAATCAGTTTGAGTAACATAGTTGGACCCCATTTCCAAAGGAAGACAAATAAACTATTGCCCCCTCAAACCCTGGCATTTGGATACCACTTTGGCAAATAAGTAATTTCCAGATCCAGATCCTGATAAAAGCTGGCATAATGGGATGGCTAATCTCTGTTGTCAACTTAACTATATCTGGAATCAGCTAGAATTCAAGCAGCTGAGCATGCCTATAAGAGACTTTCTTGATTACATCACAGTCACTAAGGGAAGACCCACCCTAAACCTGGGCTACACATTCTGGTTCTAGCCCACATAAAAGGACGGGTGAAAAGGAAGGTTTGGCTGTTTGCCTGCCTGCTGACTCTTGCCAGCAAGTTCATCTACTCTGTTACTGAGAATCTTTTCTCTGTTACTCTGTTGTTTTGTTTTTGTTTTTGTTTTTGTTTTTGTTTTGTTTGTGTGTTTTTTGTTTTGTTTGTTTGTTTGTTTGTTTGCTGGTGCTAGAACCTATTTCTTAGAAATTCCAGTGTAGACTGAAGACTGCCACTTCTCTGGGAATCCTCAACATCAGGATTGCAGAGATACCCCATTTTGTAAACTGAACTACTACCATATTCTTTCCCTTTCAGTAGAGGGACACTCATTGTTGACCTACCTGGACCACCGCATATATGCAAGTCACTCTAATAAATCTGCTTAGATATGTGTGTGTTATTCATTCTGTTCTGTTCCTTTAGAGAACCCTAACTAATTCAGATGGCATGTAAAGGGATAGGGGTGATTACGAGGTTAGGGGTGATTTACATTTAGCTTTGACTTGCCTCCTTCATAACAGACTTAATTTCCTAATTACATTTTGCTTTAGCTTAGGTAAAATTAGTTTGCATCTCCTTGGCACACATCAACTACAGTTGGTGAGAAGGCCTTCCAAATCCATAGGTTGTTGACAAGAAAGCCTAACTAGATTCAAATTAAATTTACTGAACAAACCCCACAAAGAGACTCCAGTGCATGCAGATAATGACAAGTCATCTATAAAGGATTGCAGTTAGGTCATATAAAAACCCATTTCTGGCAATATCTTGATTTCAAAATCAAGACATTAGAAGGGGTTCTGGGAGCTAGCATATGTTCTTTCTCTCAGAGTTCCCAAAGTTAAGATTTTGGGCTCCCTAGGTGGGTCACTTCATTCAGCAGGAATAAGTGTGGGAGGGACTCCTTCAATTGTATAACGACAGTCTTTGGGGTGTCGTCAGAAATGATTCGTCACTTGGTAATTTTGTCATTTGGCAAAGCTAAGACATGATAGCATATGGTTTGCTCGCTGGAATTATCATAAATGTCATTTGACTGAAGTAAAGGATCCTCTTGCATGGGGCTGGTTTTAGAATATACATATGTTCCTTTATCTTTTCACGTGGAAGGAAACCCTCCCCTTGCATCACGATATGTAACTCTGGGTTCTTGGCTTTGTGGGTTGGAGGATGTGGCCGGGGAGGCCAAGAACAGGATTTAATCAGGAAACCATTTGGTTTCCCAACCACTGTCTCCATCCCTAGCCTCAACAACTCATTTCTCTGGTCTTAAAAAGAAACCTTTAAAGAAAATCCTATAACTCTCTCCCTTTCTCCCACAGTTTGGTAAACAATAAGCCTCAGATTATTTTGTCAGGAATACACTATCTATTTACAAGGAAAAATTAATCCAAATATCAGGGTTTGGATGCTTTTTTTCTCCCAATGTTCAGTATCTCTCCTTCTATTTTACTGCAGAAGGGGATCCATGGGTTATGTATGAATCTGGTTCCTCTCTACAATAGACTTTTTTTTCCCCCTCTTCTAGTTACAGCTTCTTTTTTCTACCTGCCTTTCAGAATTTTTCATTCTGGCCCTGGAATGTGTTTCAAGGTTGTTATTATTGAACAGTTTAATGAAGTGTCAAAAGAGATGTATTCTGGAGTGATCAAGTGATTATCCTTTCAGATCTGTTTGCTCCAACTGCAATAGAGACTGTCTTTGTGTAGAAGGAGTTAATTTACAATAGCCATGGAAGCTACTGGGTGCTAGGGAGAGAATTTAAAGCAAGCATCCCCCAGTAGAGAGGCAGCTCCAGGCCAGACCACTGGTGTGGGAGTCAACCCTCCTCCTTCACTGCAACTGCAGGATGCTCAGCCAGTTCATAGCAGTGACAGTTTTAGGATAGAAACAAAAGGCTTGGATTCTCTTGCCCATATCCTGGGTTTTGGCGGTTAAAACATGTGCTCTACTTTGGTTTTTGTGTCTGTAGTTTTTTTGGCTTGTTTTTGTTTTTGTTTTGTTTGTTTGTTTTTTTCATTTACTTACACTTAAGCAAGAGGGGGGAAAAATTCCAGGAATTGACTCCCTTTTCTGACACAAATCTGTAGCTGAAACCAAGCTACTTCTTTCCAATGATGTAGTTAAAATTTCAACATTATTATAAAACATCTGCAAATAAATGAAGCATCTAAAAATTGAGCCGCATGCGTAAGAACATATCTACTTTCCAGCAATAAGGTGTTTTAGATACCTGTCCTTAATTCCTAAATGAAATATATTATTTTATCCTCCTGCCTCTCCTTAGAAGTGTGCCAGGTAATTTTTCAAGTAATAGTTCAACATCTGTATTAAGAAAACTGATGTACGAAAACGAGTTCTGAAGAAAAAAAAAAAAAAAAACAGAAATATCCTTACTTCTAATCTTAAGTATTTACTATCAGTTCAAAATCTTTTGCAGTCAAATGTTTTCCTAGATAGTCTCACAGTGAGCAATTTCGAGAGAGTAGTTGACTAAATAGAAGCAGGTGGTGTGATGACCAAGAAAGAGTACAAGCCAAGGGGCTGAGGAAATCAGCTATGAGAGTGAAGCCAAGAGTAATCAAAGGAAAGCCTGTGTCCAGGATAACTTGCAGGTGGTTCCTAAGCTCCGACCCTTAACCTCAGGGTACCAGGTGTGTTTCCTTGGCCTCCCTTTTCAGGGGAACTTTCTAGATTTTGTGGACCAGTTCCTTTCAATGTCTTTGTAGAAAATATTTTCTTTGATTAGTGTCAATATTCGGATCCAGTTCAGAAACTGAACAGTTAAGATGTCAGGACCTGTTAATAGGAGAGGGCCGGGCTTTTGTTGTTCTTTTCGTCTTTGCTGTTTGTTTATTTGCTTGCTTGTTAAAGGCTTTGATCTATAGCCCATGTACTGAACATTCCAGTCATCCATCTTCCAGAATTTCAAGCGTGGGGTTGGATGGTGCCTTGATTCAGCTTACAGACAGTTTGAATGCCTCCATTTGATTTTGTGCTTTCACTCACAAAAGAAAAAAAAATGTTTAGGGAATCTCGAGATTTGGGAAGGTCTTTGCCGTAAGGTCTCAATAAGGTGATAGATTTTCAGATTCTGGGACTTGGCAGGAAAGGATAAGAACAGAATTAGAGGTATGAAGTGAGGGGAGATTAATTGCTTGGGGCGAACTCATTCATTCATACATATGATCATTTTGACAAAGGTCTGCATGTGTACCCTAGTGTCCTCAC
>JADRCD010235094.1:16452-42674 GCA_019843815.1 Montemys delectorum
GGGGGGGGGGGGGGTGTATGTATCTTAGGGAGGCTGGTGGGAGAGGCCCCGCTAGCGCCAGCACTTTGGGTCCTAGCTGACTGCTGCTCGGTCAGTCATTTGTAGGGACCTTCTTGCCCAGCTAAAGCGGGATTGAGCTGGGTTTTCTGAACCTGGTGTCAAAACGTTGTTCCCCCTTCCCTGGCGCCTTGACTTGCTTAGGCGCGTACCTGCTCCCTTCTTTGATACTCTGAATGTCTGCATACACAGATACCCCCTTCCTACCCTGCTTGGGGCGGGGGGTCTTGACCCACAAAGCCAGGTTGGAAAACATTTGCAGGTTGGGGAAGCAGCTTTTGCTAGAGCTGCAAAGATTTGCAAAGAAAGACAGGTCCGGGAGCGCCTCCCACTCTTGGCCAAATCCGGCAGCTCTTTCGGAGGATTCCGAGTGGGACAGAGTAAGCTGAGCCCCGCACGGACGACCCTTCCGTGTCTCCCACCTCCAGATCCAAATCTGGATCTGGGCAGCAGAGGGCAGGACCAGATGTAAACAAGCTGAGCTGTTGAGTTTCTTCCCTCTGGCTTTGAATGGGAAAGAAGAGATGTGGAGGAAGGTACTCCGGGTGATAGCTGCGAAAGCAGACCGCGAGAGGAGGGGAGGGGAAGGGGGACTACTGATGCCCATCGTGAAAGTGGAGGAATCTGGGCTCCGGGAGCTTGAGCTTTCGGGGGAAATTGAGTTTTTCATTCTTTGTTAATAAGAACTTTAAAGATATTTCAAATGAAGCCTTTCCACTTGTGAATTACTTTCTTTCTGTGGCAACGGAGAAAGGGTCTATCAAAACAAGTCCCTCTGGGAGTTGAAATTATCGACTGTCTTGTTCTCCATGCGGAGGAGGGGGAAAGTGTGTGTGTGTGTGTGTGTGTGTGTGTGTGTGTGTGTGTGTTTGGGGGGGGGAGAACGAACTCGCTTCTTCTCCCCCCTAGAAGGTGGTTAGTTTGTTTAATCTACTTAGAAAACACCCCTTTGTGCCCGCAGGACATTTCAAGCACAAGATAAACTAACAGCAGCGCGTGGTTCATGATGTGTGATGTATATGACTGTAAACAAAATTGCATTGTCAGGAATACTTTTGTTCCAACAAGGTCAATGTTCCTTGTCAAGTGTTTAAAAATGTCTGGAGCCCGATTCAAATGCGGATAAATTAGCAGCTTGATGATTTGGTTCTTGTTAAGGGGAGGAGTCAAGAAAAAAAAAAATCTGTGAAGAACCTCCTTAATTATTCCCAAGGGATCCCACAGGCTACCAACCTGCAGAGTCAGTACTTACCTTTTTTTTTTTTTTTTAAAGTAACTGTTTAAGTAAAAATGTTACTTTTTATTCGGTAAAATTGGGCTATATTTGTTTTGTTTTGTTTTTACAAGAAGTTTGCACTTGAAAAGGAGACCGTTAACATTAGCTACTTGAGTAAACTGGTCTTTATTTATTTCCAGGCAGGGTCACATGGTTAACATGAACTCGCCTCCTGAAGTGCTGAAATTAGAGGCCCTCACCACCACCCACCGGGCTTTAGGCTGTTTTTGTTGTTGTTTGTTTGTTTGTTTGTTTTTTTTTGGTTAAAGAAAACATATAGACACTCTGTCATAGTTGCTTTTCATCTAATGGTTAAAAATTAAATCTATATTTTGCTTTTGTGCCAACATGAAACTTAATATATATATTTTAATTTTAGTGAGAAATTCTCTTCTTGCCTTGAAGAGATTTCTTTCATTTTAAATTGGCTTACATCTTGTGGAATTTTATATATACATTTGGCAGAATTAAGCTAGAGAAGCCTCAAAGCCATTTTTGAAAGTGCATGTTTTCATAAGTTTTTTTTTTTTTTTTCTATTTAGATTGTTGCTTAGGAACTGGCTTAATTTATAGTTTGCAGTTTAATATAATTTCCAGCGGAATGTTTTAAATTTAGTTTGTTATCCTTGTTCTCTGTTTAAATCCTGAAAGCACCCCGAGCTAACAGCTACATTATTCAATAGGATAGTATTAATAGTCTACGCTGTGATCCATGCTGGGAGCCTGGGTTATTTTCAGTACCGTAGCCGAATGCGATGACTTTTATAGGCCATATTGCTATTTCTGCTCAGACTATAACTCCTTCTGGTAGGCAGTATGGAAGGCAGAATCTGCTTTTTATTGTCACTGTGGTATTTGGGAGTGAGAAAAAAAAATGGAGATCCATTTAAAGCTATCTTTGGGGAGGTAACCAGGGTCCTCCTCGATCTAGGATGTCTGGACTAGCTAATATGCAAAGCATAGGTGTAGATGTTGCTGTGAGGGTGGCAATTAGAAGGAATGCCTTGGCATCATTTTGGTTAAAAAACACAGTGCTAAATTTTATGTCTGGCACCTTGAAAAATTTGCTTTCTAGGTGACAGTATTGAACATAAATGCAATAAAAGGGGGCCTTCTTAGCTAGTTTTGGTTTTTTACTTTTGACAAAATGAAATCACAGTTTTATAGTAGCTGGGGAATGTTGAAAGTTTGATAGAGTAATTTAAAAGGGAAATGACATGAACTCAGCACACATCACTCATCAGTCACGAAGGTGGAAGCTTCATGTGTGGGAGGCATCTTTACTGCCTTTGACCCCTTAAAGCATGACTGTGGAGGACGGGACGCTGCAGTACAGAGAGGAATCAAACCACCACAGGCACAAAAATGTGAATAGACGTTTTAGGAATGACAGTCAGCCAGAGGGCTTCTAGTGGAAGGATCTGGAAACGTTTTCTGGACCTGGACGGCACTGGAAATTGTCCATGGTGGAGGACATTTGTGCTGGGCTCTCAGGAAGAGAATCTGAATGGAGATGGCAGAAAATGGTGTGTACCCATGACATTTCTTGAGTTTTCTTCACAGGCATGCCATGCCAAAGGCTTGCAAAGATGTGTAGAGAGATGTCACCATTTCAGCTTTAGGCTTTAGAACACAGCTTAGGTTTTGCAAAGTTTGAAAGATTAGGCATTTTTACATGTTACACTGTTGCTTTTTAAACAATGGCTTGCATATTTCTGTTTGCATCTGTTCTGTCTATTTTTACAGTGATTGCTGCTGCTGTTAGATTTCTCATAGGAGCAATTTTATGTTGAAAAGCATTTGCCCATTTGTGGTTGAATCTGTACCAAAGCTAAACAGAACCAGTTGGTTCTGTTCTTATGTGTTTCCCATAAGTTTATATGTTGACAAAATATTTTAAAGCATTAATACTTCATCAGCAATGGCAGATAGCTACTGTTGCTCATGTGACCATCAAGGCTGTGGCCTAGGGGGAGTAGAACCTTTAAGGGGAATTGGATGAGTTGATTTCTTAAGTAAGGCTCATTAGAAGCTCTCATAATACTTGATGTTGGTCAGCTAATTGGAAAATATACTCTGTATTACAAGATGATAATGAAGATGTTGGTCTGTGGTTTACAATAGTAAACGCTGCAGATGTTTCAGGCCTTAAGTCAATAGACTGACCAACTTTCTTCCTGCCTTTCTTCTTCAGTTATGAGTGCTGGACGTTATGGACAAGTGCTTTTTAACTGAGCTACATCTTCAGGCCTTTGAATTTCAGTGTTTAAACATCTGTTGCTGGCTGTAGGGTGGAGGGGTGGTATGTAGGCCACGGCTTACGTGTGGAAGTCAGAGGACAACAGAACAGAGTTGGTTCTCTCCTTCCATCTCTGGACTCTGGGGTTCATACTCATGTCATCAGGCTTGGGAGGTCAGTGCCTCGACCTGCTCAGCCATCTCACCAGCCCCATTTTCTTGT
This sequence comes from Montemys delectorum, assembly GCA_019843815.1. Lineage (NCBI taxonomy): Eukaryota > Metazoa > Chordata > Mammalia > Rodentia > Muridae > Montemys > Montemys delectorum. The sequence continues at coordinate 20,247 of JADRCD010235094.1, forward strand.
CTGTAGTTCCCTTTTCTAAGAAGCTCTTCTTCATGACATATTGACTGCTTTCCAGATTTCTGTTTTCAAAAGTTGATTTTCAGTGTTTTTAGTTTTCTTTTCAGTCTCTTGTCCTCCCTGTGATGACCGAGGCTGAGGACGGAATGGTCCTATGTTGGTGAACATAGTGCTCCCTTCCTTGACTTTTCCAACGTTAAAGTTAATGCCACACATCGCTCATTAGGATGGAGAGGAGGGAATGGTTGATAGGTGAGAGACAAATTCCTAAAGGTTTGAGCATAGAAAAAGATTGGACAGGAATGAAGAGATTAGTCAAGGCTTTGGAATAGTGGACAGGCACATGGGATATGGGACTAGAATCCAGCTTCACAAGTGCCTGGCAGAGATGGAGTCACTTCTTTGCCCAGGGCCTCATACATCTTGCCACCTCAGCTCATTGGAAAAGAGGCTTAATTAAATTCCTCTCCACCAATTGCCTCTTGCAACACTTATATTACATTTCAAAAGGCCTTGTCTTGGGCTAAAGTGATATTGTAGTTAGTGAAGAGCTTGAAACTCACTTAAGAAAGCCCAGCAGGGTGATGTGAATTTACTCTGGGGAGGTAGAGACAAAAGGGTTTCTTGGGCTTGGGCAGCCATGGCCAGCCAGATTATCCAACTGGTGAGAGTCAGACAAATGCTGGAACCTGTCTGTGCAAGAAAGGTGCCATTACCCATGGAGTGACTTTCAAGGTTGGCCTTTGGTCTCCATTTAGGAGCACACATTTATCTTTACATATTCTCCCTCTCCCTCTGCCCCCTCTCTCTTTCTCCATTCCTCTCTCTCTCCCTCTTTCCTCTTTTCCCCCTTCCTCTCTCCTTTCTCTCTTCCTCCCTTCTTCCCCACTTTCTGTCCAGAAGTTACTGAGTGTAATGGCTATGGTAGCATCATTGGTGAAGTATAGTATTGCCAAGATTTTAGTTGTGTCTATTGTAAATAACGTAAACAAAGACTCCTAATGCTGTGTATAGCGTGCTGTGGTCCATGTAGAAATAGTAATTTGAGTCCAAAAACTCTTCTCCTTTAGTAAGTAATTAGGTTGGGGATCTGTTTGAAGGCTATGGTGAGTACAGTATTTATGGAGTGGGAACACAGTTGTAAGTGATTTTGTTTTGGCATTTCAATATTTCACCAAAAGGCACCAAGATGATGCCAAAGACCCAAGCTCTTCTTCAAAAGGGCTTGGTAATTCCAAGACCATCGTTTTTGCCTTTGAGGTCCTTATTTATCAGAAAATCATCAGGTTGGTACTTGACACAGCACATAATCAAGATGTATTATTTGGTGTGTTATGAACTTCTCTGTGGCACTCGTTAGATGTGGAAGGTTTCTCACTGAGGGGTTGATTCAAGCCTCCCGTTAGGCTGCATGGAAATCTGAGATCTGCTGGAAAAGTACTTGCTTTTTGTTCTTGTTTTGTTAGTTTTCTGAAATAGGAGTTCTTTTTTCTCTGGAGCGAAAATGGAAGAAGAGGAAATCTAAGAGAAGGAAAAGGCCTGCCCAAGCCAGTTTTCTGTTTTCCCTCCAGCTTTCTCATGGTTAAAATTAGCTATGCTCATAGCTGGGTTCCCTTCCTGGCATTGTCTCCTCATCACTGATCCCTCCTCCCACACACAGTTGCTTGGTTAGTGTGAAAGTGTTCAGGCATTGCTGCCTGTCTTGAGGTACATAGTGGGCTCTGAGTTCTCACCAAGTCTTAAGGTCTTCCTTATTTCCTTCCCTGGAGTGGGTTACTCTATGTGACTTATTGAAAGTGCCCCCGAAGTAGCCTGTCTTATTGTGTCTGAGTTGCTTCTGGAGCCAGAGCACGCTTTCTCTTTTGTAATGAATGGAGGGAGACCTGTTGAATTAAAGCATGTGAAGATGTGATATTCTGGCTGTCTTGACAGCAAGTAAGGATGGGGAGATGTTTCTAAAGATGAGTTTATACTTTGGGGAAAGGCACAAGGCAGGCTGTGACTAATTGCCATCTCAGAAAAGCAGCAGACTGAATGGAAAGGGAAGGGGAAGATTTCTGCAGTCTACAAGAGCATGCAAGCATGAAGGTGGCCCCGTTTGCTGAAGAAAGATGGGATCTAAGAGAGGGACAGTGAGAAAAGTGGGTTGGGGAAAGCAAAAGCAGAGTTGAGAGAGTCTCACCCACTCCCCTCTCCTCCCCTCTGCAACACACACGCGCGCGCGCGCACACACACACACACACACACACACACACACACACACACACACGCCTGCTTCTTTTCTGGTCATTCTGTTGTTCTGACAGGATCTCACCTTAGCCCAGGCCAACTTGGCTTCAGACTTTTAGCAACCTGCCTTCAGCTTCCTAAGGGTTTAGGCCAAAGAATGAATCACTACACCTGGGTATAATTTTTAGAATGGTTTGAAGTCCTGGGGACCATTTTTTTTCCCTTGAGAGTTTGTATAATTGATTTAAATCCAGGCTCTAAATATTTAGAAAGTTGCACTTAATTTCTACTCATGTTGATACAGCCTTCACGATTTGAAAGGTTCAAGATATCTCATCAGTTTCCCTCTGTTTAGCTCTTATTTGTCTTCAAAGAAACTCTTGCTTGCGTACAGAGATCTGAGTGCAATTAGTTCTTAGTGTAAAGTATTAAACTAGGAAAACACATTTCTGTAACTTTGAAGGAAAAATACAAGATCAATTTTCCTCAAGTACTTCTCAAAGGCTTTTAGTCTCAAGGGAAAAAAAAAAGTAAGATGTCCTCAACCCATTAATACAGTTCCCCTCCCTCCGTGGCACATGAAATCAAGGCACTTGAGAGCTAGAGATTTTAGAAACCACTTAGTCTAGTACCCTCCGTTTAGAGATTACTAAATCCAGCATCATCCTTTTACTTAGGAGAAGCCTGACAGCCAGCGGATAAAGCCACTTACCCTTCCAAATCTATCTCTTGCCTGATCTTCAAGCCCTCTGCTTTCTCAGATACCTTCCTGTTTAAGCTTATAAAGGCATTGATTTTGTGTGTGGGGGGTGGGGGGTGGGGGGGATGGTGGTTAGTGTTGAAGGGAAGAGCCAAGCAAATGACTGGCTGTATGTGAGTCCACTTTCATTAAGGATCACTAAGAAGACTGACGTGTTTGGGCAACTCTTTGAGGGGCACTTCTGCCACCATAGCTCAGAATATATGCCTTGCAAGCTTTTTGGTTACTGTTAGGGTTAGTGTCCAGGTGTCAACTTGACACAAACAAACCTATAGTCCCTTGGGAAGGAGAACTTCAATTGAGGAATTGGCCTGGGGCCATTTCTATACGGTATCTTCTTAACCGATAATTGATGTGGAAGGACATAGCTGCAGTAGGAAGTACAATCCATAGACCTGGGTAAGAAAGCTTGCTAACTGTAAACCTGAGATCAAGCCAGTGAGCAGTTTTCCGCCATGATAAATGCACACTGTAAATTAATGCATATGACTTGGTATATCTCAAGGCAGATGTTCTCTGTTTGACTAGACTCTGTCAATTTTTTTTTAATAGGTGTTCAGAACAGGAGACTTCTTGGATATAGTGACTTTTTTGACAAATGACCTTGGGACAGACAGGTTTCATCTTCTTGTTGTAGGTTTCATTATTATCATTTCCTTTGCGTCACTGTCATTGGACAGATGTAATCTGGACTTACTGTTTGTTTTGCAGTTTTTTTATTGGAAAAGGAGTTCAGTACTAAAGCTTAGTCTGAACTTTTTCTCTTTGGACTTGAGGGGGACAATCTTCATGTTTTCTTCGGTGCTCTGAAGATCCTAAGGGTGGTTACGTGAATAGCAATGTGATCTGTCATCTGTCTTCTTTTGAAAATTAGATTATCGTGGTTGTTTTAAAATAAATATCATCAGATGTAGGATAATACATTTTAGCCTTGAACCAAGATGCATTAATGATTTTTTTTAAATATGTAAGTTCTTTGTGCTGTAGGTTTATGAGATCAAAGCCACATCAAGTAAAAAAAATACCAGAGGGCTTTGTTTGTTTCTTCCCCCTCTCCAACTCCCCAGGGCCAATGGCTGATACTCCTACTCAGTCATCTCAGCTACTCGGAAGACTGAGGCAGGAGGATTGCAAGTTCAGGGTGAGCACCTTATACAGAGTGACTTCAAGGCTCACCTTCCAAACTCAGTGAGACATTGTTTCAAGACAGAGAGTCAAATAATAGCTCAGTGCTAAAGCACTGGCTTAGTATACATGCAGGGCGGAGTTCACCTTCAAAACAGTCAAAGTGCTTCTCCCTTTCTTCTAAAGGAGATTCTTAACAGCAGTGCGTGCGTGCGTGTGTGTGTTTGTGTGTGTGTGTGTGTGTGTGTGTGTGTGTGTGTGTGTGCGTGTGTACTTTAATCAGCCTACACAGGAACAACGTTTTCTGGTGGCATTTTTGTATGTGCTCAGTTTTATTACCCTACACCCAACCCTCCTACATGTCTGTCCCTGGTATCTTCTGAGCTTGCTCACCTTTTCGTTTTTTTATTAAGAAGCAATGGAGAACTGCTGACTTACGTGTACAATAGTGGGAGTCCTTAGAGCTCTACCATGTTTTCGCGTACTTTCTTTCCCCCAGCTTCTCTAGCGTGAGGAGGAAAGCATCCCGTACTAGGAAATAGCAATGTCAAAGTAGCATTGGAATTTTATTGTTAAAGTCTAGCATTTAGTAACATTTTACTGAGGAATCAGACATGGAGATTGATGTAGTGGGAGAGAGATGGGCAGATGTGTATGTGTTCAAAACAATATATCACTTAATACGTGCTGGTAGAAGACAGATCTTTCTTTTTTTTAACATTCTGTATGATACATTTGTAGTGTGTATCACTTGTAGTAGTAGTAGTGTGTTATGCCTTTAATGATTTTTCTTTTATTGGCATGATATATAGAAAATAGAAGAGCTGGTTGCAAGTCACATACCATGATGCTGCCCTTGGAGGCAGGGCAAGCTCTTAACATGACTCTTACCATGAATCAGGATCTGGGCACTGTCTTTTATAATTTATTAGTCCTTAAAGTAGAGTGCTTTGCTCATGAAGCTTCGGAGAAACAAGAACAATAAGACACACAATTAATTAAAGTCTTTAGAATGAGCAGCAGCTGCATTAATAAAACATTATAATCTAAAGCGCACAGGAATTACAGTCTCAGTGGGGGAAAACCAGGATAAAAGTCTGTCTTTTCATCATAGTCAAGACGCTGAGCTTATTGAATTTGGGTTGCTAGATTTAAAAAAAAAAAAAAAAACCAAGACTTTAAGGCAGCACCCTGCTCTTCTCTACACAAAACATCTGGGTTATTAATCGCAATTGCTCATCTAAACTCTGTGCTCAATTTTACATATATATTCCTTGGACAGTCCTCAGAAGAAATGTACAGAGTAAGTGTCAGGCTTTTCAACGCGTTGATGAGAAAGCTCATCGCTTAATGAAGTGCTTCTCAAAATACTCTCCATCCTTCAACATCAGCAGCAACTTGTTAGGCAAATCCAAACCCACCCCTACCTCCATTGGTTTCATTTTTTTTTTTTTTAGGATTGGAGCCCTGCTTTTTTTTCAGACCAAGTCTCACGTGTTCTACCCACATGCTGAGGTTTCACACCCATCTGTCATAATGCTCTGTTTGTGGAACAGAATTTCAGATAGTATGGTGAACTTTACCACTTACTGGGAATCTGTCTACATAATGTTGAAATGGTGGTTTCCCAGTGCTTCCATTTGTAAAAAGGAGCCATTTAGCTAGAGATTTTTCTTTGGAGAGCTATCTAGGTCTAGTCTCCTGCCACTGTAAATCCTTGTTTTCTTCCATAAAGGTTCCTTGGGAATGAGATATTACTGGTTCTGGTCATGTCTTGAAACAGTCTCTGCAGTCATGGGCTTTGCTGTGCCTGCTCTTGTGTATTCATAGGAAAAGCCTCATGTTAGATACTTAAATGCCAAGCTGTTTCTCATTGGCTGATTGATAGAATGCACCCTTTAATGTGATGCTCACAGTCTGTTCTGGAACATTGGTGCTGTGAACCACATGCACAGATAAGCCAGGCACAGGCACAGGCACACCTGGTGTGTCTGTTTACTAGATGCATCATCTGTGCATGCTTTCTGACTCCTGAGTTGTAGTTTCTTCAGCTGAAAATAGAGGGCAAGGGTGTCCTGTGGATTAAATTTTGTTCTTTGAGAACACTTTGGAAAACACTGATTGCTACGTAAATGTACATTCAAGTTCTAGAATGCCTTGAAGAACACCTTCTGAGCTCAGATGTCTGGAGATACATGGTGATGAACTAGGCCATCTTTATTAGGTAGGGAGTGAGTGGGTTTATCACCAGTGTCTGCACAGAGTGCAGGGACCACGGGTGTTTGGCAGAGGACCTCGTACTCTATATTGACTCAAACTCAGCTAACATTCTCAGTGATCCTATCTCAGCTCTAGCTCCAGAAGACCTCCATGTAGAAGTCATAAGCAAAGAGGCTGATATTAAGGAGTCAGTGGTTATTTGTGCAAGGCTAAGTGAGAGCTAGGAGTTAGTCACCAGGGAAAGCTGTAGGAAAAATGATAGGGTTAGAAGAGTGTGGGGTATAGAATAGGAGCACCATGGCCCTTGGACAGACTCCTTGTACTGTTTCCAAGTCTCTTAAGAAGCCTTCTTCTCTAGCCCTTGAACCACATCTCAGCCTTTATAGAAGGGCAAGAAATTGCATAGATTTGTTTATATCTGTAGCCTGGTTACAATGTCACCTGATGACACATCAGGATAACTATATATCAGTGATGGTTTTCTCTCTCTCTCTCTCTCTCTCTCTCTCTCTCTCTCTCTCTCTCTGTGTGTGTGTGTGTGTATGTGTGTGTGTGTAAGAGCTGGCAATATGAAGAATATGTTTCTTAGACAGGGGCCATTGTTTTCTTGACTCTGGATTCTTGCCTATGGCATTGGAAACCTGAGGAAGCTTAAATATCTGACTGGAAGAGAAGACAGAGTTCTAAAATGCTTAGTAAAATGTTCAGGTTTTCTAATGTAGGCTGAAAGGAAGATGAAACTTTTCTTCATGGCCCAAGGAACACATCTGCAGGCCAGATTTGGGTATAGACTGCCAGCTGGTGGCCTCTGCTGTAGAATGTTCTGTAAACAAGGTCTGTTATTATTGGATGCCCTGGAATTTATAGTACCCTCCCAGGAGCCACTATGTCAGAGACCCTCCAAGGAATACATCTGTATTTTCTTGTTACCCCTCAAAATTAGACCCCCCCCCACTCCCAATCCCAAGGCCAGGCCTGTTTTGATATAGACTCCAGAGCATTTTAAATTTGTGCTGTGTAGTTTGGAGAGAGTCTAAGTCCAGATGTTTAGGCAGTCAGACAGCTACGTCTCTTTTGAAGGGAGGTTTACAGGAACGGTACTACATGGCTTTCTCTCCCTAGGAGGTAACATCAGTCTTGCACCCAGCTGCTGGATAGAAATGATCCATAGGTCATCCGTGTCTATCCTCACTGATACACGTCCATTTATGTATGTGTGGGTGGAATGTACACGAGTATATATACGTATGGGGAGACCAGAGGACAATCTTGGATATCATTCTTCAGACATTGACCCCACCTCCTTTGTAAAGACAAATGGTCGCTTATTGGCCTAGAATTTGTCAAGGCTAGACTGGCTAGCCTGTGAGCCCTGGGAACTGGCAGCTTCCTCTTCCCAGTATGTGGGATGACTATCCCAAAGCCACCAGGCTTGGCTTCAGGACATCCATCATTCTCGGGAAGGATGTTAGTGCTGATTCCAGTTTCAATTTGCCTTACAGAAAAAGGAGTTTGATGTGGACACCCTCACCAGATCAGAGCTGCGGATGCTCCTCAGCGTGATGGAAGGGGAACTGGAAGCCAGAGACCTTGTGATTGAGGCCCTGCGGGTAAGAGCATTCTGGGGGTGTGACACCAACATTTCCGAGGGGGCCAAGGGCAGAGTGCTTTCCCTCTTACTTTTCAAATCACTGGCATTTATAGTGTTAGATCAGCTTAATGTATATCCCTCACTCAAAACATCAGCCTTAGCAAGACAGAAAAACTGAAGTCGTGTGGTTGTGGAGAGGTTAGAAGTTGAGAATAAACTTATTGAAAATGGGAGACTTAAGACATCACCATGTTAATGGGAATCCTTATAGTTATCAAATATTTGACCCTTGGACATACAGTATGTGCGTGACAGCTGTGGGAGAAAATTAAGAGAATTATTTATAGCAATATTGCCAACAATCTATCTTTTACTTCCCATGTAGGTCATGAGTGACGATTCTCATTTTTCAAAAACTCAAGAGTTAAAAATGAAAACATTCATGTCTTCAAACTGTTTTTTTTATCAGAGTTTTCAATAGCTTAAGAATATTTCTATAATAGCTTACAAAGAATGTTACTTGCCTCAGTTACATTTTCTTTTGGAAATATGGTGAACTCTCTCGGTGCAGTTTTCTGATTGGAATTCTACAGCTTGACTCGTTTTGGTCTATCAGTCGGCTGTAGGTTTCGGTTTTGTTTTGTTTTGTTTTTTTCTCTCTCTCTCTCTTCTATAGCCATTTGTATGTAATTAGATATATCTTGGCTCTCAGTGTTCTGGCAAAGAGGATTGTAATCATTCATACAAAGCGTGCGTTTATCGTATTTCACTAAAGATTATTTCCTTAAACTTTCTCCTAGGGGCCGTATTTAAACATGTGAGCGTCTGTGAAACGTCAGCATAGTGTTACTTGGGACAAGAGCTTTTATGGTGAAGAAGGAGCTAGGGATGGCAGGTAGTTGCCTAGGATGTGCCCAGGTGTATCCAGCTGTTCAGGGGCACACCCCGCTGTACAGGAGTGAGAACTTGACCCTGAGTAGGAGTCAAAACGGTTCCTGAATTTCACATCTAGAAATTGTATAGTAGGTAGGTATACTGTTTACTATCAGTTCCATGGCCAAGAACACTTTGCTCATACAACGGGAGTTCAGTTGTACTATCCATGAGGCAGCACCAGGGCGGGAGTACAGCCTTTTAAATAAGGAGCTGTACTCAAGTAGACAGTTGTACAGTTTGGTTGTGAGTGTTGTCTGTCTTGTTCCACACTGAGAACATGACACTAGTGTGTGACTCTGCTACAGAATGCAGTCACCAAGTCACCTAACCCCTTAAAACCAAATGGAAAAAAATGCAGGACTCCAGCTTGTCCTTGGGTGTTGAGGTAAAACAGGCACTGGGCCTGGGCAACCTCCTACTGCTTACACACACCATTGCCACTTCGCCGGCTCTTTGCTCTTATGTTTTAGAAAGCATATGTACTTTCTTTAATTGCAATTATCTCCAACTGGAAGAGGACAAGTAAAGGTTCCCCAAATATCAAGCGTATATTCAATAGTATCAGAGTTTGAGTTACGAGGAAACATACATGGCACATGCTAACCCACCATGGACATCATGGATAAATTGGAAGTTTAAGTAGGATATATTAAAATAAAAAGTCAAAAAAATATTAAGTAAAAATCTCAATTGATTATGACATGCATTTCCTGTTCTCTAATAGAACTTACAGTAAGTGGGGGAGATTTTTCAGGAGTTGAGGAAGGGTGAACTGTAATCAGAATGTATGGAAAAATTATTTTCAATAAAAGAAAAATAGAAAAATTATGAATTGCCATTTATGTTCATGCTCCCTGGAAGATGTGATGAACTTATGGCCAACTGCATTTTATAGCTTTGCTATAAAAACACAATTGTGAGAGAATCCTGATCCACACCTACCACCATATTGACTCAGATATAGAGAGGTGGTTTTCCTGAGATGGTGAATGACTTCTGGTAAAGTTCCCCAAACAAAAGTGTCTGTTTAGCCAGGCCCAGTGGTGCAGGCTGATGATGGAGCTCAGCACTGGGGAGGCAGAGGGCGGGATCAGCTTAAGTCAAAACAAGTGAGCTGTACTTCACGTCAAACAAAACAAACCAACACAAACAGAAAGAGTGCACATTTACACAGGAATCGATACTATAGAAAATTCAGGCTTTTTTTAAGTAATTCAAATAAGTTGTTATTGATAAAAAGGATCTCCTCTTTTGTCTCAAAGTGGTCATACTGAAAGTTCTAATGAGAGGAATAAACGGAGGGATATTTAAAAGTTTGAAGAGGATTTGCAGAATCCCTGGAGGCAGGCAGATCTCTGAGCTCAAGGCCAGCCTGGTCTCTAGTGTGAGTCCCCTCCCCCACCCCCACCCCCATACACCCAGGGGTACACTAGAGAAACCTTGTCTCGAAGAACCACAGAAGAAAATAAAAGAAGAAATACGCAATCATAGATGTATAGCTGGTTCTTCTCCCAGCCCCTTAAGAGCCAGTTAATGAGAAAATAAAAAATGTTCTGCCCTGCTTCAGCATAGCCCATGGAGAAGTGCTAGCTGAGACCAGTCAGTCTCCTGTGTTTAAAGATGGAACTCAAACAAACCGACGATGTGAAGCCCTAAGAGAAGAAGATGCATCTAGGACCACACATGGGCTTACACAGGAGCCTCTCTCGTCATCACACAGACCCTCCCTCTATGGAATTCGGCGTGGGAGATCTTCTTAAGAGCTTTCTTAACAAAATGATATTTATGATTTATTTAAATATTTAGAGATCCAGTTTAAAGAGTGAGTGCTAATGGAATTCTCACATAACTGTGGTATCTAGAATAGACTCAAGTGCCAGGATTTACTATTGTACTAGTCAAATATTTACTTGGGTCCAAATGTGTTTTCCAGTTGCTGTTTCCTTAGCTGTACAGCAGAACGTGACTTCTAGGCCAATTAATGCTACAGATACAAATTGAGAAGAAATGATGTGAAGAATTTTATTTCATATTAGTAGATACACTTATCTATAAATTAAGAACCAAAACCTCTTTAATAAGCAGTAATCAGTTTAGCATGTATCTGCAAATAAAGTAATCATGTTTTCTTAAGTAAAAAAAATATATTTGAGCTTAATAATTGAAATAAGGGATAACTGATTTGTACCTTGAACTGTATTAGATTTGCAAATGACTTTATTGTGAAGCACTCATTCTTTAGAATTTAAAAATGTGTTTCAGACCAAGCTGTTTCACTTTCTAAATCACGTGATCCTTCTGATTGTTTTGACTTTCAAGTTATAAAGATTTCATTGATCATTAGATAGATAGCAACAGATTTTTCAGAAGAGTTCATAAATATGTTTGGGGTAAGGGATTATAATGTGTATCTTGGCATTTTTTTTTTTTTGATGCTTTTCTTTTTAAGAGAAAAACTACTTTCCATATAAAAAGTCCATAGCTTTATAACAATAATGATTGTAAAAATTGTGTAAGCAATATATATAAATATATATATATATATATATAAATAAGCCTGTTTTGCTCTGTAGGTCAAGATGGCTGTGAACTTGTATTTCCCCCTGTCTCAGCCTACTGGATGCTAGTATTGCAGGCAGGTACCACCATGCCCACTTCTAAGAATGTCTTTTATTGTTAAGAAGAAAATTTTATTTTCAAAAGAGCAGCCTTGACTACTGACGTAGGCGCGGGTTGTCTGGATGCCTCTTTCCCCTTTTCTTTTTTTTTTTTTTTTCTCTCTCTCTTTTTCTTTTTTTTCCTGTATTGCTACACTTTATTTTATTTAATTTTTGTTTGTTTTTTTGGGGTTTTGTTGTTGTTTTGTTTTATTAGATGTTTTCTTTATTTACAATATCTCCTTTCCCAGGTTCCCCTCCAAAAAATAAAATAAAATAAAATAAAATAAAATAAAGAAATGAAAACTAAAACAAACCCCTGTTCCCTCCCCCTCCCCCCTTTCCCCTTTTCTTACCTGAGAAAAATGAAATTGACTGTACTAAGGAGAGCAACTCCTCGTCTTAAACTTTATAAATAGGCTAACTGTAGGAGTCAGATTCTCTGTTATTTGCATCAGAATTTTAAAAAACTTGCCCATTTTAGCAGTTCTTTACATAAAATGCACTTTTAGCTCCAGTAACCTGCGGGACTATCAAATGACATGAAGGCCTACATAAGGGACTATGTAAACAGATATATAGGAGACCCAAATTTACAGTAGAAGTTCCTTTTTCTTTCTCCGTGTTTTGAAGCTGAGTGGTGGGATCTGCGGAGCCAGCTCTGTACCAGATCCTCATCTAACTGCCAGGATTATTTCTGTTTCACTCTCCCCCATCCCCAGCCCCCTGAGGGATTTGGACTCTTCCCTGTGGTAGAAGCTTGATTTTGGGCAGCTCCACGTGCCAATGTATAGTAAGAAGAAAGGGAGGAGGTGAACCACAAGCCACTTTTAGTGTACAGCTTTTTTTTTTTTGTGTCACACCCAAGAGTTTCTGGAGTTAGAGTGACGAATGCTTGTTAATGCAATGCAGGAGTCTGAAGCAGGAGGATTGAGCGCTTGAGGCCAGCTCTATAGTGAGATCCTGTCAAAGAAAAACAAAAGCACATTCCATGCAGACATACGAGATACCAGGCAGAAAGTTAAGGTGAAGTTAAGGCGCATGAAATAGAGACATAGCACAGCAAACCTATCAGAAAAGTGCTATATTCCGACTCTGTATATTTTAAAATGAATTCTTCCCAGTACTATCATTTATACCAGACTTTGCATTTTCTCGAACTGTCACCAAGTGGTGCTTACTGTTTTATGTAGTTTGATCTACATTCTATAATGAAGTAAAACAAAAGCCTCGTCTACTCATCGGGCTTTTAAGTGATATTACTTTAAACTTTAAACTAAAGCAGGTTTTTCTCAACCTTAGCACTGTTGATATTTGAGACTAGATTCTTTTGAAGGGAGGAGAGAGTCTCTAATATATTCTCAGGAGGTCAGCAGCCTTCCACGTTGGCCTTCCCCCAACCTGGGCTTGCCAACAGCGTGAGTGCGTGACAAGAAGGAAGGTCTACTCTGAGAGACACAATTGCTCCCAGGGGCTCAATTTCCAGTGGTCTAGTGTTGACCACTAGAAATGTCACTTTAAAAACTTTATTTGAAAGAAAAAAAAAAAAAGGGACATACATACTCTAATTGATTTGAACCATTACGGTTTTCTTGTGAAGCACTGACCCTTCGAAGCTAAAGGCTAATCTGAAAATGCCATTTTAACACATTTTATGACCCTTCCCAAATGTGCCACATATTTTACTATTTAAAATTGCTGTATAGGCTGGGCGGTGGTGGTGCATGCCTTTAATCTCAGCACTTGGGAGGCAGAGGCAGGAGGATTTCTGAGTTCCAGGCCAGCCTGGTCTACAGAGTGAGTTCCAGGACAGCCAGGGCTACACAGAGAAACCCTGTCTCGAAAAACCAAAATAATAATAATAATAATAATAATAATAATAATAATAATAATAATAAATATATAAATATAAAAAATAAAATTACAGTATAGTTTCTCTTCCAGAACTTAAGTGCTTTTACTTTTCAAAGTGAAATATGCTTATGATTGTAATTCTCAGTGTTGGAATCTTGATATAGAACATCTGATGCCGGGGAGTTGACCCAGAGCTTCTCCCAGAATAAGCAGGTGGCCACCCTTCCACTGACCTGGGTCCCTAGTGCCAGACAGAACTAATGTGCTCCACTCTAGTTTTCAGAGCAACCCTTGGTGAATGGCAATGGATTGTGAGCATACCTTGTGCAGTGTGTGTGCTAAGTGTTGATACATAAGACTAATCTGCCTTTTCATTGGTTTCAACTAAATAAACCATGAAGGGTTTTGTCTTGCAGAATCTTGCCGAATGCCAGATTGCTGGCAATTGATTAGCCGTTGTATATTTGTTTTGTGTATGTCATGCCTTGTAAAGAATGGGTTTGCTGAACACAGCTGAAACAAACTCATTCCTTTCCTTTCCTGTCCACGGAGAGAAGAGGTTTCCATGTCGAGTGAAAAGAGGGAATCGGTGATCAGGGTTTGAGTCATTTCTGCAGCAAAACCAGTTTTTATAAAGTACAGAGAGCCAGTGATTTTAAAATACTATTGTATTTTGTCTAGCAAGACAAAAATAGAAACTATCAATTTTCTTTCTGAGAATTTTATTTTCTTTAGTGAATAGTTACCATGAGTTAAAAAAAAAAAAAAAAGAATGCAGAGGAAAAAGAATTCTATATGCTAAGAATACAGAGGAAAAAGCATTTTATATGCTAAGAATTCAAGGTGATGTTATAAGCACAGGTCTACGTCCAGAGGTTACCTACTGATGTTTCTTGATTTTTATGTCCCAGAATTGTGCCAGGGACACATGATAATGTGTTAAGAAATAGAGTTGATTTATTACGAAAAGCATAGAACTCCTGAGAATGGAAGTAGGTTAGTGAGCAGGGAAAAGGGATTCACCTTTTTAAAAAAAAAAAAAAAAACACAGAAAAACCTGGGCCACAAGGCTCATGCATGACCTTTAACAGGCCATTCCCATGGCATCTGCTTTCTAATTTCTATATCATGGCCTTTTCTTGCAGCTGCTGGGTTTGTTGTGTGTAGCCCAGGAAGACAAGGGACTGGAGTCTCTTTTGTCACATGTCAGTCTCCATCTCTACTCTCCTGACTCAGTGATGATGCTGTAAAAACAAAGTGTTTATGTTACCACCTTGGGCCCAGTTAGTGAGCCAGAGAACTGAGCAATGCTGCCTTGCTAAATACTAACACATTATGAAAACGTCTGTGAACAAAACAAACTGCCCATGGCGCTGGTGGATCTCAGTGATGTATCCCTCAAAACTGAGCGAAGTTCATAGTCAGTTACACACAGGAAGGCAGGACTATGGTTTTACACAACTTGTAGATAATACAGTTACAAGGACCATCCAGTCACCATGACCTGAAAATTAGGATGTTCTTTCAGACATGTTAGTAACATTTTAGCCATACTGTCTTAACACTCAAAGGCTAAGGTACGAGTTAGGGAATTGTGGAAGATTTTTCCTTATATTTATGATTAATGTTATATCTTGGCTAGAAAAAGATAATAAGAGTTTGAAGTAACACCCTCAGAATTCTACTGTTTTTCCTCTAATTAGAACAATTTGTGAGAAATGAAGAGATTTCTTTCCACCTTTAAGTACATTTTTGTTTGCTCGCTTCTTTGTTTTGAGTTGTTTGTTTGTGGTACTGGGGATTGGACCCAGTACCTTGCATATTATTCTACTTTGGTTTTAGTTGCTTCAGTACAAACCGTCACTAAAAGCAACTTGGAGGGAGAGAAAAGGGTTTAGTTGAGCTTGGAGCTCAATGCAGGAGCCTAGGGGAAAGAACTGAAGCTGAGGTGCTTACCCCTCCCCCAACTGGCTCAGCCCCTTTCTGATACAATTTAGGATCTCTTGCCGTGAGTGGCACTTACCACCAGGAGTTTGATCACCCCTGCATCAACGACTAATGAAGAAAATGCCCCACAGGCTTGTGTCCAGGCCGCACTGATAGGGACATTTTCTCTCTTGAGGTTCCTCCTTCCCAGATGCCCTTAACTTGTGTCAGGTTGACAAAATCTAACCAGCATACTAGGCAAGCACTTTGCCACTAAGATGTACCCCTTGCCCTATATTGATGTATTTTGAGTCAGAGTCTTGACTTGTTCGTTCCCAGAGTGGCTGTGGACTTGTAATTGTCCTACCTTGGTCTCTTAAGTACCTGAGATCTTAGGTCTTGTCACCATCTCTAGCAATCACATTTTTTATTATTTTATTTTTATTTACTTATTTATTGTTTTTACTTATTCACTTTACATCCTGCTGTCTGCCCCCTTCCCAGTCACCCTCTCCCACAATCCTTCCCTTTAGCCCCTCCCTTTCTCCTCTGATTGGGTTGAAAACACCTCCCCCCCCCCCCCCCCAATTTCAAGTCTCTGTAAGGCTAGGCACTTCCTCTCCCACTGAGGCCAGACAAGACAGCCCTGCTAGTAGGGCATATCCCACATACAGGGAACAGCTTTTGGGACAGCCCCCACTCCAGTTGTTTGGGACCCACATGAAGACCAAGCTGCACATCTGCTACATATATGTGGAGAGTACATATATGTGGGGAGGCCTAGGTCCAGCCCTTGTATATGTTCTTTGGTTGGTGGTTCAGTCCCTGAGAGCCCCAAGGGTCTAGGTTAGTTGACTATGTTGGTCTTCCTGTGGAGCTCTTATCCCCTTTTGGGTCACAATCCTTCCTCCTGTTCTTCCATAAGAGTCCCCAAGCTCCATCTCCTGTTCGGCTGTGGGTGTCTCCATCTGTCTGAATCAGCTGCTGGGTGGAGCCTCTCAGAGGACAACCATAGCAATCGCCTTTTTTAATGAAATAAAATTAGGATAGCAATATCCTATATTTCAAGTGGTAATTGAAAAGAAAGGAGAAAGAAAAGTAGAAGATCTATGCATTATTCGTTCAACAAATATTAACGATCTCTGTGATGTTCTTCGTTTATCTGGGATATCAAGAGTACAGCAGAAAACATGGGCCTGGTTTCTTTCTCTTGGATCTTAGACACCAGTGGATGAGATGGGCCTTTAGTTGACAAAAGAAAAAAAAAAACTCAACAGTTATACTTGAGAGTTTATTGAGCAAAATGATGGCTTAAGAAATGGGTAACCAGAAGGTTCAAAGCAGCTCCTGGGCAGTATGGATAGTGAGTCTTTTTAGACAGAACAAGTAAAGTATTCAAGCACCTGATTGGTTTCAGCTAACCCTTTATTTAATGTGAACAGGGGCTGTTCACAGGGCAGTTAGTGATTGCCTGAGGCTTGATTGTTCATGATTGGCTAACCATCAATTTTTGTTACGTTTTTTTCTTCTAAATTAGGTTTTCAGTGTGTTTATACACTAAGTTTGACTGGCATTCTAAACATAGGAACTCAAAGAATGGAAACAGCCTCACGCTAGTGGTGTCTGGGTTTTGTTTTTTGTTTTTTGTTTTTTTGTTTTGTTTTGTTTTGTTTTTAAATGAAATAAAAGTACTAAAATTGAAATCTGTTATGCAGGGAAAGAGACAAATGTTATGAGGGAGAGTGAAGGGATTAGTATTGGTGTAATTCTAGATCATGTTAGAGGTAATCTAGCTGTAGACCCTCCATATTGTGAACTCAGCTGGAAGAAAGTATTCAGGCAAAGGTAGAAAGCAAAAGGTCTGGGGGTGGTAGGGGGAAGAACAGTGGGAAGGGAGAGTGAATGGGAGTAGAGGAGAGGAAACAAGGCTGCAGAAAGACAGTGGCAGACATGGTGTTTGCATTTTATTGCCCTGATCTTATGAGAAGCCATAGGTTGTTTAACTATGAATGGTTAGTGTTTGTACTGGCTGGTTTTGTGTGCCAACTGGACACAGGCTGGAGTTATCACAGAGAAGGGAGTTTCAGTTGGGGAGTGCCTCCATGAGATCCAGCTGTGGAGCATTTTCTCAATTAGTGATCAAGGGGGTAGGGCCCCTTGTGGGTAGTGCCATCACTGGGCTGGAAGTGTTGGATTCTATAAGAGAGCAGGCTGAGTAAGCCAGGAGAAGCAAGCCAGTAAGAAACAACCTTCCATGGCCTCTGCATCAGCTCCTGCTTCCTGACCTGCTTGAGTTCCAGTCCTGACTTCCTCTGGTGATCAACAGCAATGTGGAAGTAAGCTAAATAAATTCTTTCCTCTCCAACTTGCTTCTTGGTCATGATGTTTGTGCAGGAATAGAAACCCTGACTAAGACAGTGTGCATTTCTAAATGATCGTTTGGTTTTCTTTTTTTAAATTATAGTTCATTGAATTGTTCAATAAAAGTTTCAATTAATCTAATATAAATAATTTAAATACATCACCAATCTGAAACTGCTGGAGAGATCTAGGAGAGCCAGGGTGCTCATGTGTCAAATCCCCCCCACCTCCTATTTCACCCCATCCCCTACCCCGACCCCTTAACCCAACCCCAGGGATAAAGTGAGAATCAAGTCTCTTGGGACCTTGCGAAGACATCCACACCATGCTTCCTCTTTGTTACTTTTATTGCTTAGCAAGGAAGTGTTTTTCTTCAGATCATTGATATTTAGCCAATTATGAGTGTTATTAAAGATTGGTTTAAATTAAGCCTAATCAGGAAAGTCCCCCACCAGGCATCTTTTAAAGACAAAGTTCTGTCTTTGATTTTATTTTCTCCATTTGTAGTTTTAATCTCAGTTCACTTTAGATTTTTAAATTACATGGGTTTTATTTTACTTTATTTTGGATGCTTCTTCCTAAAGAATGTCAGCCATCTTCATATTTCAGAATTCCTTTACGCTCTCTTGTGTGGCTCCTTAGGGTAAGTGGCAGAAGACTGCTTTTACGTGCTGCTAGAAGGAGCCTGTCAAGAGCAGCAGGGGTCTTCCAACGGGGTTTGAATTCACTCAGTCCTCAAGCATCCATTCAGGCTTCTTTGAGTAGACTCTTGCAGTGTCTGTTAACACTCAGTAGCCCCCACACAAACAGTACTTGTTGGAATAAACAAGCATCTTGTGAGCCTGGAATCCTATTGTTGAATCACTCTGGGAAACACAGCAGAGACCCTACTTTGTGTCAAGCACAGATTCGGGTATTGTGAATGTATTAAAATGGAAGTGTATCTCATATGGTTGTGATGGTTTCCTAAGAATACTGCCTGTCTTCACTTCTTTTCACTCTTTTGTCTTAGAGATGAGACCTCCTTATGTATTTAGGCTGTCCTCCTCATTTACCTAGGCTCAGGTTATCCTCCTGCCTCAGTCTCCTGTGTGTCATACCTAGCTTTGTACTAAGTTTTAATGGCTAAGTCTCTGTGAATAATAATCTTAATATAGTGTTAAGATGAGGTTTTATATATTCAAGTCTGGACAGAAAATTAGGTTTAACTGTTGTATTTTACAAAAACAATGATTTCTACTTTGTTTCGCAGATATATTTTTGTCTTTCACACTCCTGTTTAGATTTCCTTCTGACAACACCCCCACCTACAGGCACACTTCCTTCCAGAGAGTTCTATTTCATATCTTTTGTTTATTATCATCTCATTATTTGCTTTGTTTTTTAAATCTAGACTCTGCATATGAGTTTGGAAGTTAAGGTAGATTTTACCTGCTTACATAGATAGGATGGATGGATATTTTAATGTCATAGCTCTGGCCTGGCCTGGCCTAGCCACAGACTTGCTTGTACTATAAGGATTAAATATCATAATATATCAACCTATAGTCAAGTCTACAGTAGTTAAAAAAAAAAAATTGCATCTCTGCTTGTCTTTGTAAAAAGATCCTCCCACCCTACCCACAAACCTTTTCATCTCTGAACTAAGAGAGGTGCAGGGCAGATCTTGGTTCCTTCCTGTTCCTGACTTCTATGGTATAGGTATTTGCTCTTATTCCTCCCAGGAGAACCAACACTCTTTCAAATCAGAGTCGCAGATAAGAGCCAAAACAATCAACCACGTCCACCTTCCTCTTGGCAAGCCTGAGGCAAGGCTGGAAATAACTGGTCCTGTGGAGTCAGTTAGGCTTTACAGAAGGTCACATGCCATTGGCTAGAGGAGGGGCCAGTGTCTTTGCATGGATGGGAGCAGCTGCCACCTGGAAGCCTGCTGGTCAGTCAGGACAGTGCCTTCTAGGAAGAGCAACAGCTTTTGTTACAGTTGTCAGCCAGCATTTTCTTAAACAAAACCATTCCCTTCCAAGTAGGACTTAGGAATTTTGAAAACCCTTCGGGTTGGCAACTTGTGAAGAACAGCACAGTGAAAACTGGACAGGAGAGTCACTGTGTGTACTTGTCCTTGCCTTGCCACCCTGTCCCCCACAGGACTCCAGTTAGGGTCCTGAGCTTTATTAGAGCTTTTGACTTTGCGGATGGTGAATTTAGACTTGTGATTTACTCACTGTGTATCCACATTCCTCTGGCCTGTCACTCTGTTCCCCACATCTCGGTATGTTGGGAATATAATTTATAGTATGTTATATCTTTTGATCTTTTTCGATGGAGTTATTTTCAAGTATGCATGAATAATTCCGTTTATAACCGCTAACCATCTGAAACTAGAAAACACAGAGCAAGGTCTTCTTGTTCTTTTAAACTAAAAATATGTATCTTCCCATAACCTCTTTCTGCCATCCTACAACTGTGGAGCCTTTATTGTTGAAATTGTCTATTGGGGGAAATTTAAGCATATGGAGAAGGAAAAGGACTTAACAGCTTAAGATTTGTTTATAAGGCAGACACGTCACATTCGTTGTCTTTAATCTCTGTGAAATCCCCCGAGATCAAGGACTTCCCCCACATTTTAGGAACACAGACTCCAAGATTTGAGTGTGTCAGTTAGGAACACAGACTCCAAGATTTGAGTGTGTCAGTTTCTGTCTTACTTGTAACTCATTCTCAATGAAGTTAAGCATTTGCCTAGATCTGGTTCCTTCCACTCACTCTAACTGCTCTGGATTTCTAGGACTTCTCCCCAACCCCAGCTGTAAATACCAAAAGCTACACAGTAGCTGCAAGGAATTGCCGGTCTTCTAAAGGTTAGGGATTTGCAGATCCCTTTCAAGAGATTGTAGATAATTATACACAGAAAGGAATTCTCAAGAATGCCAAGATCTCACTTGAATATAAGTTCTGACACTGTAAAAGAGCATCATTGGTTACTAATCTTTGCTCTTCATTAATTTTCATATAGAATTTGTACTCTCTATAATTAGGATATGATTCTATCAATGTTCCTCCAGTATACCTTAAGGAGACAGATTTCTGTAAATGGCACAGAAATGCCAATAGACTGATGTTTCCATCTTAATCCTCTACCTGCTTTTTAGACTAAACCCATTTCCTGTTGTTATAGTTCACTTCTCTTTCTTTTCTCTTCTTTTATATTTTCTCAACTTGGTTTTTGGTTTGAATCTGAACAAAAGAAGAGAGAGAGAAAGAGCAGGCAATGGTCAAGCCATTAAATGCAGGCCTACATTGCTTTTTGTGGAAGACAATAGTGCTCTTTTCTTTTTGAGAACTTCATACACTAATACTCTATCACTCTCCGGGCAGTGGTAGCACATGCCTTTAATCCCAGCACTTGGTTAGCAGAGGCAGATGGAGTTCTGAGTTTGAGGCCAGCTTGGTCTACAGAGTTCCAGGATAGCCAGGGCTACACAGAGAAACCCTGTCTGGAAAAACCAAAAAAAAAAAAAAAATACTCTATTACTCTCACCTTCACCCTCCTTCAGTGTGATGGTTTGTATATGTTTGCCTCAGGGAGTGGCACTGTAATACTCCGATGAGCCTTAGCTACCAGGGACCCCGAGTGAACAATGGGGAGCCAGGGGATCGATACAAAATCTAGAGGAATTTATTGTTGGGGTCATCCTGTACCTGAAGGAGGGGCAGCCACCCCTAGGCAACCCAGTCTGAAAGTTTTTATACAGTTTTCAAGGGTAGAATAGAGCAACAGCCACTAGACACAATGTGATTGGCAGAACAGTGTGACTTTTAAACTAATTGGTCCTTAGGGAATGAGGTGGCAAGGACTTCCCTTGTCTGTAGGTGGCCAAAGGACTGGTCCACCCTATGGGTTTTCCTGAGGAATGTAATCCAGGAAGGGGAGGGGTGCCTACCCTCGACCTCCTACCGCAGACCTACTCTCCCTTCCAGGAAGGGAGGGGTCTTTATGCTCTGGGGAATTTGGTGGAATTTCCCTAATGCCCTGAGCTTGACCACTTCAGCACTATTGGAGGTGTGACCTTGATGAAGTAGGTGTGTTGCTATGGGATTGGGTTTTAATACCCTAGACCTAGCTTCCTGGAAGCCAGTATTCTGCTGGCAGCCTTCCCATGAAGATATAGAACTCTAGTACCTCCTGCACCATGCCTGCCTGGATGCTGCCATGCTTCCCACCTTGATGGTAAAAAGCTGAATCTCTGAATTTGTAAACCAGCCCCAATTAAATGTTGTCTTTATAAGAGATGCCTTGGTCCCTGGGAGCTCTGAGGGTACGAGTTAGTTCATATTGTTGTTCCTCCTAAGGGGCTGTAAACCCTTCAGCTCCTTGGGTCCTTCATTGGGGACCCTGTACTCAGTCCAATGCATGGCTGTGAGCCTCTACTTCTGTATTAGTCGGGCACTGTCAGAGCCTCTCAGGAGACAGCTCTCTCAGGCTCCTGTCATCCAGCACTTGTTGGCATCCACAATAGTGTCTAGATTTTATGATTGAATATGGGAAGGATTCCTAGGTGGAGCAGTCTCTGAATTGTCCTTCCTTTAGTCTCTGCTCCATAGTTAGCCAAGCCAGTCATCAATGGGAGTAGAGGACCTTGGCCCTGTGAAGTTTCTATGCCTCAGTGTAAGGGAATGCCAGGACCAGTAAGCAGGAAGGGATGGGATGGTGAGCAGGGGGAGGGGGGAGGGAACAGGAGATTGTGTTAGTTTTTGTTGTTTTGGGTTTTTTT
>JADRCD010235096.1:0-10865 GCA_019843815.1 Montemys delectorum
CACACACACACACACACACACACACACACACACACACCAAATTGTATCTGAAACTATAATATTCAGATAATTCTCATAAGAGATTTTTCTGGGCAAAATAATATAATGTCATATTATCAGTGAGAATTAATTCAGAAACCCACCTCTCATAGATCATTAGCATTGCATAGTGCTGTCTCAGGCAAAAAAGTTCAGGTCTAGACTATATTTTGAAACACTAGAACACTACATATTTGATTCACTATGCTAAATTAGCACATGTGCACACTTTATTAGGTGCATTGCTTTGTGCTGAGAGCCCTAGTCATAAAGAATGAATGCAGTCTAGGGTCTAATTGCTCAAGGAGGTTGTGAATTGAGAATCTGGAGCAAAACAGTATTTAATTGATCTGCTCAACTCCAGATTGGATCGTTGGAGCTTGACACTTGGCAGTTAATTTCTAACATCTAATTGCAGATTCTGAAAGCCTTCCTAGTCAGTATTGTAACAGTATAGACATGGTGATGGGTATGGGGTCACGAGGCCCAGCTCTGGCTGGCCAGCTAAAAGTAGACATTTTTATTTAGAATTCTGACTATAGGTAGAGTGCCTATGTCTCAGTGAGTGGGCCACAGTTATGTGCATATTGGTAGTATTAACTAGACTTGGGATAATTTTTTTAATGAAAGCATGAAGTTAGGGGGACATTTACTTTTGTGGCATCCAGGGAGAGTTGGAAGGGGTAGAGGGCATATATGATCATAATACATTTCATACATGAATACTAAATTTTTAAAAATTAACGAATTAAAAAGAAGAAAGTGATAGAAATATTAAGAAAACTAGGAAGTCAAGGAGACATTGTTTTCTTTGCATATGATAACAAGCTTTTTCTCTGAATTTTATGAGACTTCTGAGAATGACTGAAGTCAATGGTCTTATCAATAATTTTCTGTTCTAATTTATTTTAATTTTAGAAGGATTAAATGACTTAGATACTTTGGTTGCTAACTAATGTCTCTGAAATTTTCAAGGTTTACAAGTGGTCAAGAAGCACGTCTTGTCTTACATTTTTCCTTATCAAAGATGAATGCTTATGAAGATTTAAGCCTGTACCATTCTTGAGAGAAAACCTTTGCACCTATATCACAAATAAGGTGCTCCAGAGGATCGACTTCACAGTTACTATTTAAAATATATATCCTATAATCTATTACACATGCATATTTATTCATATATAATCATCTTTTATGGCACTGTGATCTAAAGTCATAGCTTTGAACATTCCATGCATATTCTCTACCACTGAGCTATGCCTAGAATCCCAATACACATTTCTATAGCAACATATGATATATACCAATATATATCCATTGAAAGAAAAGAGATGTATCTGGTGGCAGTCATCAAATATTATGACCTCATATGCTCAAAATATATTCTAATAATGGTATATTCACATGCGTTACATATCATTGTGATATAATTCATAAAATATGTATATTTATTTCATTTTTGCAGTAATTTTACATGTGGATGTAGACTGTACATATGTTTGTAGTATAGAAAGGTGGAAGGTGTGAGATTGTTAAGTAGTAATTAAGTTGTTAGGTTGTAAACTCATCAGTTAGAAAGAAAAATGCCTAAAATGTACTCCTCTGATAGGGTCAAATTAGAAATCTCCTCTATCATCAGTGCCGTAGGAAATGGTTCATGCTTCTATGGCAATGAATCCTTTCTTAATTTTAGAGTCAATATCTTAATTATTTTCAGTCTTGACTGTATGTCAGGCAGTTTAAATGGCCCTGAATGTGTCCTGTCTCATATCTCAATCTACAATGGTATTTTTGAACATGCAATAAAATTGAAAATACAACCCAATTTGAGAAGTTTGGTCTGTGATAATTGCAGGTGTACTGTACTGATAGCTTTTAAGGATTTCTTTGCCAAAGACTTTTGGCAGCTAGGAAGGTAATAAAAACCCACGTTCTCTAAGGCTCTAGGTACCAAGCAGTATGCTATTTTTACCCAGATGCCAGGAAACTCCTGATTAGATCCCTGGAGCTTGCTGCCATAAATGACTTTGGTATTTAAAAAAAACTTTCAAAATTAGCATGCCATTCTCTTGTCTTTTATGCAGCTCTCACGACTGTAACCTTTACCCATGTAACTATAGCAGAGACCAAGACAGTGAGCAGAAAGACCAAGTTTGACAAAATTATGTACTCTGGGATGGAGGATAAAACATGGCTTCTTGTGAGGCAATTTCAGCATTTTCTTTGTCTAGTGTATTTGTATTGTTGTTTATAGCATTGCTATGGTGACCCCTGATGATAAATACATTTTCTTATTTTTGTTTTACTTTCATGCTAAAAGCAATGTCACACTTCTGTGGGCTGCACATTGTGTCCTTATACAGGGATAGTTGATGAACGGTATGGGTATGCTGAACACTCACTGAAACCTTACTAAGAACATTATTGCTTAACTAAATTGTTAAGTAAGTTGGATTTTTATTAATGTGTATGTTTCTCTTAGAGTGCATGTCACATGTATGAGTATATCATCAGAGGTATAAGATTCCCTTGGAGTTAAAATTGCTTGTGGGCCACCTGAATGGCTTTTGGAAACTGAATCCACATTCCCTGCAAAAGCAGTGCATGATCTTCATGACTGAAATCTCTTCCGTCTCTAAATACTTTCTTTAAATATTTATACCTAAAGTATAATCCACAGACTACAAGGAACTCAAGAAGAAGGAAGACCAAAGTGTGGATGCTTTGTTCCTTCTTAGAAGGCGGAACAAAATACCCATTTAAGGAGTTGCAGAGACAAAGTATGGAGCAGAGACTGAAGGATGGACAATCCAGGGACTGCCCCACCTGGGAATCTTTCCCTTATTTAATCAACAAACCTAGACACTATGGTGGAAACCATGCTTTTAAGCAATGATGACCCAGCAAGAGAGAGGGGTAAGGAATGTAATTCACCATCAAGAGTCTATTGATGAGTTTGGTCCTAAAATCGGGCTCCCAGTGTTTTTCGTATGCATGTCCCGAGAGGCCCTTGCCTTTTCCCTCTCATTGGGGAATTTCAAATGTTTCCAACATTAAACTTTCACTTATGTTGAGGTCATCAAATCCTACTTGTAAATTCAGATATTTTTCCTGTTTTCCAGATCAAAACGTGACATCACTGAACACAATTGCACACTGGGGTTCCTGACAATTACCCAAAAGTTAGCATATGGAAAACATGCTAATTGGCTTTCTTTTTCAAAATCTCTCTTGCTGTTCATGTCATCTATGTATGCAAACTTGAAGTGACATCTTGGTTTCCTTCTTCTCTGTACTTCTTCTTCTGGAAGGAAGAGATCACTAAGGCTGTACACCTCAGTAACACATTTAATCATGAATTTACACTAGTTCTCCCCATCAGCACTCTGAGATCCAATTTCTTTTTTCTTCCTTTCTTTCTCTTCCTTCCTTCCTTCCTTCCTTCCTTCCTTTCTTTCTTTCTTTCTTTCTTTCTTTCTTTCTTTCTTTCTTTCTTTCTTTCTTTCTTTCTTTCTTTTCACCATAGTCAAGCTGCCATTCGATGTTACATGACTAAAGAAAACAGCTTCTACAGTTTGCTTTTTTTCATCTCTAGCTATATTCGATTTGTTCAGAATGGAAATGGTATTTCCTGGTACTTATGTACTTATCTTTCTATTCAAACACAATTATCTATACAACAAATACTCTAACACAGACATGCTCTTAGACACATATAGAACCAATAGTATACTTAATCTTTTTCTCTTCTCAAAGCTATTTAGACCATGGAATACTAATGTCTGGAACACTAATGTCAAATTTAAAAATTAAAATCAAAGAAGACTTTGTCATCTACCTTGTGCAGATCCTCATAACTTCAAACATTACTCTAAGATTCCAGAACACTGATATGCATTTACAGTTTAGTGCAACATTCAATAAGATATATTTTCCAGAAATATGCACGTAAGAAAATGAACACACATTAAACCCCATTTCAAGTTAATTCTCTGAAAACGCCACGCCAAGTAGATCAAGAAGATAAGCTCAGTCACCTTACTGAGGACAAGGCAGACAGCACATCTGTAACCGAGGCATGAGTCCTCAGCTGTCAGAGCAGGGGTAGCATAAAAATATCTTCCTGAGAAGATTAAAAAATATGTACTGAAGTCAGGGAGAATGAGGTACTAATGACAGTAGAGGATGCTATGGTAGAGGGTAAGAAAGGATAACTGCATGTACTCAGGAGCAACACAGGAAGCAGTACCATTATAGAGCAGCTGTGAGCTATGGGAACAATGGCTTATATAGCAGGCATGCTGGAATACAGGTGACAGGAACTTTGCAGAGGAGGCATGAGCTGTAGGACTGATGGCTCATAGTAGGCATTCTATAGTAGCCAAGAAAATGAGTGCAAAAATGAGGGTAATGCATATAAATTATTTGTTTTCTCTAATAAACTTATAATTCTGCAATAGTATTAAGAATATTTGGCTTCAAAATATGTAAACATATAGTTGTATATCACATGTATACAATATATATACCACATATACATATGCCACATACATATAAACACACACACACACACACACACACACACACACACACACGCACACACACACACTTGGACAGAAACAGAAAGCTTATGTCATGAATCCCTAGAAGGATTAAAGTAGCATCAAATGTTACCTCTTGAGTTATTTTTTTGTCTTTCTCAAAATGTAGGTTCAAAATTGTTGTTTTAGATACGTTTCACAAATTACCAAAAAAGCCATACAAAATACCACTGAGGAAGATTTCAAATGCTGAGGGCAAATTCAGGAAGAAAACCACAACTATAATAGTTTCAAGAGGAAACTAAAATAGCAAGATGTAGACATAACCAAGGGGAAAGAACTCTAAAATGGAAAATGTATGACACTGAAGAAAGAATTGAAGAGGGCACTGGAGGAGGCAGAGCACTCCCATGGACGAGGATCAGCAGAACTAATATTCTTTCAATGGCTGTGTTACTGAAGTGAATGTGATCAACGGTTGGGTATAACTGTGATGAAAACTACAGTGACATTTTCTCAGAACTATGGGGACATCCTTAAGCTAATACAGAAGTACATATTATTCCAAATGGCCTGAACAATATTGAACAAAAAAGAAATTCTGGAGCTAAAATAAGACTTTATTCAAACTTCTACAAAGCCATGGTATCAAAACCAACACCATACTGGCATCAAAAACAAATAAGAAGTATTGAAAATAAGAGAGGACCCCAGAATAAGCTCATACAATGACAAGCAGTTTGTTTTCAATAGAGATATTGTGGCAGTTTGAATATACTTGCTCCAAGGAATGGCACTATTAGGAGGTGTGGCAATGTTGGAATAGGTGTGGTCTTGTTATAGGGTATGTGTTGCTGTGGGAGTGGGCTTTGAGGTCCTATGATCACATTACCCCCAGTGTGGAATTAAGAGTTTGTTCCTGGGTGCCTGCAGAAGCCAGTGTCCTCCTGGTTGCCTTAGGATACAGATGTACAACTTTTGGCTCCTCCAGCACCATGTCTGCTTGCATGCTGCTATGTTTCCTGCCGTGATGACAATGGACTAAACCTCTCAAACTGTAAGCCAGCCCCAATTAAATATTGTCCTTCCTAACAGTTGCCTTGGTCATGGTGTCTCTTCACAGCAATGCAAATCCTAACAAAAACAGATCTTGAAAACGTACATATGAGTAGAGACAGTCTTTTCAAAGCTTGTGTTGAGAAAACTTGGTATTAATATGCATAAGAATGGGGTTAGAGCTTAATGTAAGATCTAATCCTTTGAAACTGTCATTGGAAGACATTTCAAGACAGATTCATAAACAAAGACTGACTGAAAGGACACCAAACAGTCCAGAAAAATAAAGCTAATAATTGACATATGAGACTGCATGAAATGGAAGTGTTTGTGTTCAGCAAAGTAAAGAATTAGCTGAGTGATAAGACAGCTGGTAGAATTAGAGAAATTCCTGGATAAATATTTTCTTAACAAGGAATTACGCTCTAAAATATACAAAGAAATCAGCAAATTAATGCTCAAAAATAAATAGGCAAATGAATCAGATAGTTCTCAAAAAAAAAAAAAAGGGAGAGAGATAAATGTTTAAAACTGACAGAGTCCATCTGAGTCAGAATGACTATAACTGAGGAATCAAACAACCAATACTGGCAACAGTATGAAGAAAGAATGTTTATTCTTTGTTAGTGGGAATATAAAAATGTGCAGTTAATATATGCAAATAGGAATGAAAATTCCTCATAAAGTTGAAACTAGCACAAGTCTCTTGGTATACACCCAAAGTACTTAGCATCCAAATACCAAGATGCAAGCACAGTATCAGCATACCATAGAGATGCACACATGGAGTCTGCATACTATAGAGATGCACACATGGAGTCTGCATACCATAGAGATGCACCCACAGTATCTGCATACTGTAAAGATGCCCACACAGTATATATGTATTTTAGAGATATATGCACATCATATCCATTGTAACAATAATAATAGTCAGGATATGAAATTAATTTGTGTCAATAAACAGATGAACATCAAAAGAAAATATGGTCTCTAAATACTACTAGGGTCACTAAACCATAGAAAACAAGTTTATGCAATCTTCAGAATAATATGTAAAGCTGGAACTCATTGTGTTAACAAAATAAACTAGACCCAGGAAGAAAAATGATTTTTTTCTCTTTCAAATAATGGTTAGATGAGAGTAAAGTGGTAGATGAAAGATAGAGACATAATAGATAGATGGATAGATAGATGACTTCTAGATCACAGATTGATGATGAGAGATGCTAGGTAGCTAGATAGATAAATGATATAGATATATAGATACTGTTATAAGTATACAGAGAAATCGGAAAAGTCTGTATGGAGAAGGATGACTGACAAGAAGAGGAAACCACAAAGGAGGGTTATGATGTATGCTTATTTAACAATGTATAAATCTTACATGTATAAAAAGACATCCTCTTGTACATTTTTTTTCAAAGTTAAAATCAAATATACTAAATGAAAAATAGATCTAATTTATGAAAAATGCAGTAGCATGGGAGACAGAACTCTTAAGTGGTCACATTACTGTAGCTATCCCAGATCTAAAGAGTCAGAGTAGGGTGATTACTAGGCAACCCTCTGTCAGGCACACCACATCATGGACTACAAGGAACTCTCTTTAATGGCTAATGAGTTAAGTATACTAATTTAAAAATTATGTATGGGCTAAGTCTTTAAATTCAGCACTCAACAGAAAGAGACTGGCAGATCTCTGTCCATTCAAGGTCAATTTGGTCTATGTAGAGTGTTTTAAGCTAGCCAGATGCAGATAGTGACACCCTGTCTCAAACAGAGAAGTAAGCAATCAATCAATCAATCAATCAATCAATCAATCAACCAAGCAACTAAGCAAATAAACAGACAATGTTTGGATTGAGACTCTAGCTTCAAGGGAAATTATTTGCCTAGGTTGTGCAAAACTCTGTGTTCAATCTCTACCTCCGTACACAAAGCATGTTACTTTTCTTTTACAGAGAAAAAGTCATGACTTATGAGTTGATTTTCTTGTATATACTACACCATGTTATATGATTCAGGACTTAGAACAATATTGTCTGCTAGGTGCCTGCAAAGAGATTATGCCCCAAGCACACATAAAACACAATTTCTGCCACTATTAAGAAGATGAAGAACGTAGACAAAACATAAACATTAGAAAAGCTTTTAATGTTAATCTCTACAATACAATACTGCAGATTACATTAGCCTAGATTTATTGAAATTCATCTGAAACAATTGGATTTTTTTTTATTATTGGTTTTTGAAAAATAAGCAATTTACAAACTGCTTGCTTAAATCCTTCCTGCTCTTTTCAGTGTTAAACTAAGACAGATAATAAGTATTAATTTCAATGACAGGACATACATTAAATCCTAGAAAATCAATAAAAGCAACCCTCAGTAATTTCCTCCATATATTCAAGGTCTTAAAGAACCAAGATCTGTAATTCATTTAAGCAATTTTATCTAATTTAAGTTGGAGACAAAAGTCACATGATCACAGAATTGAGGGGATACTTTGCTGGAAGTCATCAGTTTTAGATGAGGGTTTTCTTCCTTGTCCCCAGTGTAGCACTAGAGAAACCAGGCCATGGCTTAGCCTTTACTATGAGATTGTGTGAGGAGTGTATAGTCAGTCATTTCAAGAAATTTACTGAGTACCTTCTCTGATGAACATGGAACAGTACAGTTTCATGTGCTTGTATTATTTGTGACATAAATAATCAAATATTTTAAACCTAGAATGTTCAAGAGAAGGACAGAAAAATGTATGGAAAACATTTTCTTTAAAATTATGAGCATCCTTCAACACAATAAGGGCAAAGGTGATAAAATGAAACCATGGGAGTACAGTTTCATGAATTTTCTACAGGATAGTATGTTAATATATGAAGAGATTACATAAAATAAATCTCTTATGCCCACAATTGTAAGTAACAATGCTTGAATAAGAAGTATAGGAAAGAAACATTAATTAAGCTCATGGGTAGCACAGAGATCATTGCTTGTACTCTGTTTTGCCAGTGTTTTTATCCCTTACCTGTACAGCTTAGATTTATAACTTAGGTTGCTGTGTACAATAGACATCCTAATAGTGAATAACTAGGGAGGCTGTTCCTTTAAGAGCACTGACTGAAACAAAACTCCTGTCTCCAACAGCTCCTTTATGCTGTCTGTGTTTATCTACACAGAGTCCAATAATAGGTTTCTGTAGAGAACGAAACAAAGTGGGGTAGAAGTCCCAGAGTCTCCTCTGATAGTCAGGTATTATGAGATTTAATGAGACAAATTTACAGATCAGTTACTATGAAATAGGGAGGGACATCAAAATTCCTCTTAAAAAGTGAATGGAAGCCAAAACAAAATTATCTAATTGAAAAGCCATGTGGTGAGGGTTTGTGTGTGTGTGTGTGTGTGTGTGTGTGTGTGTGTGTATGTCAGAATATCTTTATATACTGTGAAATGATTCTGGTGGTCTGAATGTTATATACTTAATTTTAACATGCATGAGGAACGTTGCTGCTTATATTTCCAAAGAAAGTTCATATCTGTGTTATTTATGAGAATGTAATACTAATCTTTTAAAAATACTTAAAATTCATTGTTTTTATACCTTTGTTGTTGTTTTTGTTATTGTTGTTGTTGTAGTAATGTCAACAATGACAATTTTCCTCTTATGAACTAAAGAGTTCAATAATGAAACATTGCTTTCTGCCAGCCTTCTCTGGGACTGTAGCCTGAGCTACTGTCTGCTGGGAGCTGCCTGATCAGTGGGTGAGTTTGGTGTCCCACTTGGGTCCAGTGTGGTGAGTACACACACATAGTGGATCTTTAAGACAATGCTTTACTAGTCATTACTGGTAACCCATGGAGAAGAAGTACCTTGCTTTTTTCCCTTGCTTCTGGAATCCTGGAAGCAACTGTCCTGGGTGGATGTAACATCTGGGTTGGATTTGATGGGATGAGACTCAAAGGAGGAGGCTGATCACGGAAAACTGATGACAAGCAGAGTTGTACAGTCTCTTTCATTGCTTTCATCTGTGATTCCTAAAAGAGAGGGAAGGATTGACATTTTTATCTATGGTTCTTATTACCATTTACCACATTGGTTTTAGCCTACACTCACTCCATTTGACTACAGACACGTTTTCAAATGAAGTTTCTGTCCTGGTTCAATGTGGTGCCTACACTTGGTTCTACAGTAGAATACCTTATGCCCAGCTCATGTTACAGTGATGGATGGATGGAGAGCCTCGGATGAGGGAATGGTACATTGGGAAATAAGCCTTAAGCAGAAATAGTATGACCATACTTCTGGCCTGATCTACCCTCAACACCTCTCTCTCCTTCTCCCTCCCTCCCTCCCTCTCTCCTTTCTACTTCCTTCATCTCTTTCTGCAACCTGATCAGCTAAGATTTGATAATCATCCCAATCTACTGCTCCTGCATCTGAGAGGCATTCCGGCTACCAGGATAACATAGGAGTGTCTTAGGCATTGTCATGAGCTATGAATGTAATCTAATATATTTATATACATAATATCACTTCACATTTCCGAAAGGTTGGATACCCATGAAACTCCTTTGCCACACCCACTCCAATAAAGTCTTGTAACAAGCCCAAAAGCTTGGCCACAGACCAGAGGCAAAAAAAACTTCAAAGGAAGATAGTCTCTTGGAGTTCATTCACGGCATTCCTAACTCAGAGATAGCCCAGATATGTCCTTGCAAACTCTTGTGCTAGGTACCCACTAAGATATGATTTACTATAGCTAAACAAAATTGGACATTGCTCTCTGACGTTTACCAATGTTCTAACATCTTAGCCAAACCCTAGCTTGGAATTTCATAAAGAATGTTACCCATCCAGACTAATTGCCTCCGACATTGTTAGGGTGATAGTAAAGTGGGTAGGGCATTGAAGCTTACAAAATGGGAATTGTTTATCCTAGGGCAAGGTCAAATAGAATCCTCATTCTCAGTCACACATGGCAGCTGAACCACTCCTAGAAATTAGCAAGAATGGGAACCCCTGGGACATGCCTTTGCTAGCCCAGAAGATTAGCATAGTGGGTGTTTTACTAAGGATGGGCAGGACCTTGAGCAGAGTGTGTGTGTGTGTATGTGTGTGTGTGTGTGTGCGTGTGTGTGTGTGTGTGTGTGTGTGTGTGAGAGAGAGAGAGAGAGAGAGAGAGACAGAGAGAGAGAGAGAGAGAGAGAGAGAGAGAGAGAGAGAGAGAGA
>JADRCD010235096.1:10965-22391 GCA_019843815.1 Montemys delectorum
AGAGAGAGAGAGAGAGAGAGAGAGAGAGAGAGAGAGAGAGAGAGAGAGAGAGAGAGAATGCAGCAGAGAGCATTCAAGACTTGAGCATTCAAGCTTCGAGCCTCATGCTGTCTGCAGCCCCCTTGGGCCCAGAGCATTCGGGCCCTGGGGGTGCAATGCCTGTCCAGAAGAGGTGGCTGTTTTAGACCCAGTGTGTTTTAGATGGCCTCAGATAAGCCTCAACCACTGAGCTGCCAGATTTTTCTTTTCTCTTTTGTAATAACTGTAAAAGTCTGATGCTATTTTTGAGAAATACATTCAGATCCTGCACTTCCTTGTGTTGTGTCTGCTATTTTTTTCTTGGCCAACGCCTTGTCAACCTGACCAGGATCCATGTTTCCCCTTTGGTTGAGGGAGGCCCAGGCTGGCTGGCCCACATCACCCCTCCAAACATGAGCCTGACTAAATCCTTCTGTCTTTAAGCTATGTTTCACCGGATATTTGGTTGCATTGATAAGAAAAAGAATGAATGCAGAAAATGAATAGCAAAGCTATGGGTTTCTTGCTGCTATAGACCTGATCATGTTGTCTTGAATCTATTAGAACTAGCTTGCAAGTCTATTCAGAACAGTTTGAAACTTCGGGCCAGATAATTATAGGAAACTTAGAAGCAAAATTTGGTAGGTGATTGTAATGGGGCTGTAGAAGACCAGTATCCCAGAAGAAATGAAGGTCAAAGGCCTCAGAGGGAAAGGACAGTGGTCAGATATTGGTCAAGAGGCCTCAGATGCTGCATCCTGGCAAATACTCTGGCTATATTCTGTTTCCATAATGAAATGTGAATGTGGATGAATTAAAAAAAATGGACTAGCTGGTTTGATGGAGAACGTTTCAAGAGATAACTATCAGGCTGTGAGAAGGTACTTGTCCATTGTGTTTGTTTATTGAGGTTTATCATACATCTTTAAAGCAGAAAACTCAGCAGAAGGATGTGACATATAAATAGTTCAGTGACATATGCATGTAGGTGTGGTTAAAGTGGTAGGCATGGGACAGATATCAATAAATTGCATGTGCCTTCTCAAGAGATTGGCACTGTTAATGTGAAACTACATCCTCTGCATGGGGACAATAGGAAGGGATATTTAGATTAGGCCTTCACTTCTAGAAGGTTCTAAGGGAAGCGGTGCAAAGCCATTTGAAAATAGAATGCACAGGGAACTTCCAAGGAATCTTTCATGGTCTTAGGGTTGGAGGGATTAAAGAGTATTTTCAGCTGG
The DNA here is from genome assembly GCA_019843815.1 of Montemys delectorum. NCBI lineage: Eukaryota > Metazoa > Chordata > Mammalia > Rodentia > Muridae > Montemys > Montemys delectorum. The sequence goes on from JADRCD010235096.1 coordinate 12,225, forward strand.
TTAATAAATCTCTAAGTTAGAGCAATAACTCAATTCAAGACTGCTTTTGATGCTGTCAGTTTTGAGTTTTCACAGGCCCAAGGGCAATAATGACCTGACAGCATAGCCCATTCCATCATCATCATCCTTCCATTATACTGAAGCTCCAGGTAGCTACTTGAAGTTTACTATAACAAGATGTCCCTAACTGGAATATGAGGTAATATATGTAGCATGCTTTCCTCTGTACCTATTTCCTCTAGATCTAGAAGAGAACTATTCTTTTCTCATGTAAGTCTTGGTTTATCCTTTCCTTTCTGTCTCAAATCACTTTTCCCATTTATTGTACCTTCCAATTTCCAACCTTTAAGTTGGGAATTTTGTAGCTAAAATGCCCAATGTTTCAATATACTTCAGTGGTAGCTGAATAAATAATAAATTTTCTAAAAACTCAGAATTGATTCATAGATGTTGAGGAGTGTTTTGCTTTTGTTTTGTTTATTTTGGACAAAGTTGGAATGTGAAAGTTCTCACAGTATTTATATGATAGTGAAAGTTATGTGAGCATGAGATGCAGGATATCTAAAAGGTAAAAGGTGAGTAAAAATGTGCTATATAAATATGACAGAGAGTGGGGGAGGAAAAATTTTTTTAAACTGTATATATTAGCCCAGAAGCTCAGCATACCCAAAATACAATTCACAAAGCACAAGAAACTCAAGAAGAAGGAAGACCAAAGTGTGGATGCTTCGTTCCTTCTTAGAAGGGGAAACAAAATACCCATCTAAGGAATTTCAGAAACAAACTATGGAGCGGAGACTGAAAGAAGGACAATCCAGAGACTGCTCCACCTGGGAATCCTTTCCATATTCAATCATCAAACGAAGACACTATTGTGTTTGTCAGCAAGTGCTGGCTGACAGAAGCCTGATATAGTTGTCTCCTGGGAGGCTCGGACATTGCCCGACTAATACAGAAGTAGAGACTCAGAACCATTTATTGGACTGAGCATAGGGTCCCCAATGAAGGAGCTAGAAAAAGGACCCAAGGAGGTGAAGGGTTTGCAGCCCCTTAGGAAGAACAACAATATGAACTAACTAGTACCCTCAGAGCTCCCAGGGACTAAACTACCAACCAAAGAGCACACATGGTGGGACTCATGGCTCCAGCAGCATATGTATAGCAGAGGATGGCCTAGTCAGTCATCAGTGGGAGGAGAGGCCTTTGGTCCTATGAAGGTTTATGCCCCAGTGTAGGGGAATGCCAGGGCTAGGAAGTGGGAGAAGGTGAGTTGGTGAGCAGGGGAGGAGGGAGAAAATAGGGTTTGCTTCTTGTTTTGTTTTTGATATTTTTTTCAGAGGGGCAACCAGGAGAGCAGATATCATTTGAAATGTATATAAAGAAAATATCTAATAACCCCTCCAATTTGTTATATAAATATGACAGAGAGTGGGGAGGAACAATTCTTTTAAACTATAGTTTTTGTCCATTATTGATTGATATAGTCCTTCCACCTGGATTTATAGCTTTAGTTTTTAAAATTTATTTGTACCTTGGTTGATAGTTCTTAAAATCAATCCCTAATAATGGGAAATGCTTTTTATAGTTCTAAGTACCAAAAAAGAAGTGACAGAATATTAAAGGTTAAAGACAAAATTCTCTTCACAGAAAAGCAATCGTACCTTATTCACTAGTAACACTAATGGATAAGCTTTCTGGGCTTTTCCATGTGACAGGCAATATTCCCATAAATTTAGTTTTTATGCATATAACTCTCAAATCACCTTTAAAAATCTAAGTGCTGTTGCTGACCTCTATGAAGCATAGCACTGGGAAGGTCTGATCACGGCCAATCAACAAAAGTGACTACTTAAACAAGGGGTACTTTTCCTGGAGACTTTCAACTCTAAGACTCTCGGACTAATAGAGGCTATGACAGAATATGGGCTCACTGCACAAGGGTGCACATGAGAATGATGAATAATGGGACAAGGGCCCAGAACTAAAGGGGAAGGAAACACTCTGCCGTAGCCCCGAGTTCTGTGACATAAGCCCATTTCTAACCAATACAACATTTTATGGCTTTGATATTTGGTGGTATCCATAAGTACTTGCAATTTTCAGATTCATTTTATATTATTCTATTTCCTCGTGGATCAGAAAGTCTCATTTTCTGATTGGTTAGTTATATTTGAAATGGGAACAAAGATCATGTCTTATATGCTTTCTGATTCCTGTAATGCTCAACATAATAGCATTTTACAAAAGCTTTTTGAAAACTATATAACCACTGATAAATTAAATAATTATCTAGCATTCAATCTGGGAGAACATACAAGAAAGAAATAATTCAATAGCCATAAATGGTAACATCTTAGAGGTTCGGGGACTGCCTCAGGAACTTGAGGACTTAGTGTCTTCTTGGGATATAATGCATTTTTTCCAGAGAAAGTGGCAACAGAGACAGAAAAGAGTTTTGAAGCGTGAGTTGAATGTTCTTCTTGTTTTTTCTTTTCACTAGATCTACACAATTTTTATGTCTTTTGTAAAAATTGGCTGAGCACGTGTTATGTGAGATGAGGCGAGCATCATTGGAAAACGATAAATTAAATTTTTATAAAACTAATTTTGGTAAAATGAATTATGCCTGGCCTTCTCCATAGATTGAAAGCCAGGCTACCCTGAATGATCAAATGTTAATAATGTGAATAAATTAATAAATAGCCATTCCTAAAAACTAAAGTTGAAGCGATTTCTACTTATTTAAATATTAATTTGTCTTAGAGCTCCAAAACTTACAAAGGAACACCATTAACAATCAGGATATCTCCTTTCTAATTTCTCTGTTATGAAACAGTCTACATACTATGTCTGAGATATCACATATGCTAGCTGTGAAGATGTGTGGATCATAACAAAGTGGAGAAATGTGTTAATGAGAGACAGAGTCGTATTCCTAAACCACAGAATTTAGACTGGTCTTCAAACCTACCACACAGTGCCAGGTGTATGGTATAGTGTCAAAATATGCACACAGTGTTAGGTTTGCTAAAGTATGAAACCTGAAGATCTCCAAAGGGAACCAACCCTACATGATCTCTCTCCTGCTTGTTCCACAACAAAACACAGTTCAAACTGGGTAATTAGAAGGCAATTTCCTTTTTTACAAATCCTCTGAGTTCATATCACGAATTATTGAAAATATAACTTCACAAATGGAATAGTTTCCTTGTTCAATGTTATTGATAGCATAATCACTGAACAGTTATCATAACATAGACAGTTCTTGACAGATGGTGGAACAAGATGATGTTGAGAATTACAGGGCTTTCGAGAAAATAATATTATGTAAGAGGTTAGCAGGAGTCTGAATTGAATGTGTAAAGGCATGTTAATAACTTCTTAATTCAACTATAGTGTACATAAATTACACACAGATAGATAGACAAATATTTATAGTACAAAGGCAACATATACCTAAGGTCTTTATCTACATATATACCTCATGTATAACATACATGAAATGTTATATATACAGACTGTTTCTCTGTGTCTATTCAATAAGTGGAGGCCTAAACATGAGGTACATTCAAGTGTTCTTTGCAGCCATCTGCCATATATTTTTCAGAAAACAATTACATCCAAAATTTTGATATTTATTATTTTACTTAACCTACTGCCGTAAACACTTTATTTTTTATGTGTTTGGGAAATTACTACTTATAGACAAATATATTTTATTAGTAATTTTCATGCTTGGACTAGTATTCCAAAATATGACTATACAATATATATGAAGTCCTATGTTCTCTCTTATTATAATTATTGCTACATGTAATATTCTTGGGCACATTTCCAGGTTCTCTAATGTGAGGAGCAGTTCTGGGGCATAGGAATTTAAGACACATTTTAACACCCTAATGTCAATGGCTACTTCCATTCTCTTTGTACTCATTCATCTAGAGTTAACACACAGTGACATGAATTTCAAATTAAGTAAGTTTATCTATGGTGTTATGGAATAAATGAATCAGTGAGTTAAAAGAAAAATGAAGCCATAAATTCACAGAGTTCACTCACTTTACTGAGGCAGAAAAGAAATGGGGAGAACTTGGAGTCCAAGGATGACATGGAGCATTTGGGAGTTCTATACTTAACTTTTGTGCAGAGTGTCTAAAATTGCAGTAGATAATCACAGGCAGCAGCAAGCATATCCTGTGTTACTGAAACCAACATTGCAATGACTCCTGGATGTAAACTTACCCTGTCAAGAGCTGCTTTCTCAAGTTCATTTTTGGCTACAGCTAGCTTTTGTTCCAGTTCAGTGAGCTGTTGGGCCTGTAACAGAAAAGAAAGGCAGAGAATTTCAGTAAACCCTGTAATCTACTCTACACATTTGTCCTTCACTGCAAAAGAATACAAGAAAAAGAATATAGCATCTTAGTTCAATTTTCATATTAAGAATACAAAATCACACAGTCATTTGATATGTATGCAAAAACAGCATGGTATGAATAAATGAGGACCGACGTCCCATGGGTTGGAACACCTTTGTAAAGACTAACTCAAAACTTTCTTATTTGTAAGTCTTCCTGGAGATATTTCTAACTCTGAGGGCTTGAGCTACATTTCCACTACTTGCTGTGATGATGCCTGACTGCCCATTTGACTTTTAATTTTTCATTTGGTGATAGAGCAACTGAGAATAGAAATAGGTGTAAATAAAGCATTCTCTGTATCTGTATGTGGTTTTTATAAAATATAAATATCACATGAATGCTCCATGAGAAGCTACAATCTCCAAATCACTAGGACAGAAAATATACTCTCTCAAAACCAGGTCAAGGAGAGCCTGAAAACAAACACTTTAGCTTGGCGAATTATACAGACATGTTTCACATGGGTTGCTCAGTCTACAAAATTTTATTATGCTATTCCAGTAAAATTAATACAACCATAGTTGCTCTTTCTCTTTTCATGTTATCCTAGCTCATCTCTTCATTTCTTCAAATGTTGTAAAAGGACTCTTAAGTAAAAGTAATAGTAACTTCTTATGTGAAAGATGTACTTATTAAAAAAAAAAAAAAAAAAAAAAAGAACTACCAAGCTAACAGCTGTAACCTGTACGCAGAAGACCTGGTAAGTAGGAGCGTGTCTGTCTCTGACTTTTTGCCTGCTCTCAGGACTCTTTTCTTCCTATTAGGTTGCCTTGTCCAGCCTCAATCTGAGGGCTTTTGCCTTGCTTTATTGTATCTTGTTTTGTTGTGTTTGGGTGATGTCTCTTGGATGCTTCATCATTTCTGAAAGGAAAAGGAGGGGAAGGGGATATATCTTGGAGAGAATGGAAGTGGGGGGATCTAGAAGGAATGGATGTAAGAGAAACTGTAGTCAGGATGTATTTTATAAGAGAAGAATCTATTTCTAATAAAAAGAAAGATGCATATTCTAATCTTGCCTTAGCTATATGATCTTGGACAAAATAGCTGACTCTTTTAACCGAAGACGACGACAGTTTTTTGTCATAAATTATCACTGAATAAGGAACATGAAGTTTGGAGATATTTATTATGAACAAATACATGGTATCTGTACTTCTTTGATTTGTGAATCTCTGAGTGTATTCTTTCCAGTTTGTTGTGCTTTATATTAAGTGCAAGAAAAATTAATATTTTTTCAATTTGTGTTAGTAATGCTGCCCTCTTATTCCCTATTGGAATTAATTTAATCATATCCTAATACAAACAGTAGCAACCTTGGAACACATACTAAACATAGATTGTACGTAATTACTATATAATGAAGAAAAATGTCAAAGACAAAATCATTCCCTATCTGTACTTGTATAATGTGAGTTAGTGACAGCCATTACTTAGAAAATGAAGCTAAAAGACAAAATAGGAAAGAATGTAGGAATCTACATTAATCACTGTCCCTGAGCTGGAGAAATGGCTTATTGGTGGTGAAAACGTAATAGTTTTGTTTAGAGGACTAAAGTTCAGTTCCCTTTAACTGTATAAGCTGTCCACAACAGCTTGTGTCTCTAGCTCCACAAACCCCAATGGCTGCTCCTGACATTGACAGGAACATGCACATACCCATGTAAAGGTATACACACACACACACACACACACACACACACACAACAAAATTTTAAAAAGTAAAATCTTTAAAAATAATTAAGGAGAAAAAACCATTCGTGTCTTTGGTGCTGTCTTGCTGTTCTTCCTATCAAGAGAGTATTTATATTCTTGATGCTGAATGAGCTCTTACAGGCTCTAACTCGTTCCTTGTTCATTGGAATACAGACAAGTACTTAAGAAACTAGATTTGAGATTGACATGGAAAACTACCTGTTGGAGTGGAGTAACTCTCATTATATCTCCAAGAAGAAGCCAAATTAATACTAAACCTGAACAAAAACAGGCCAGTAGAAATATATAATCATGCATGTACCTAGCCAACATCACTAGCTTTCTTCCAATCCATGTGTGCTTGTAATATATCTATAAATATATTGTAATATATCCAAAATATATTCATGGTTGGTGCTTTCAGCCTTTGGATGTAGATGGTGTCACAGTACATCCTATTGTTATAGGTGATAATCGTTATGACAGCTCTTCCGATGAGCAGAAACTGGTTCATGATTTGTTTCATCTCACCAGAAGATAAGTTCTTGATCATTGGACATAGAGGAAAAGGGACTGATTCTGTATTAGTTTTAATACATTAAGCTAAGTAGTTAATTCCTACAAGCTTGCGTTTCTTTATACATATAAAATATCTGTAGAATAATTAATGAAGTCAAAGCAACCCATAGCAACATTCCAACACTTGATAAATAAGGTACTTTATTCACTTGCATTTGTACATCATGGACAGGATCCAGTGTACAAATCTAGTATGTTCGTTTCTGGACAAAAAAAAAAAGTGAATTCCAATGAAATGGAACATTCGAGTCTGAACAGTTTTTACGAGCCACCACAAGGTTTCCAGTTGTTTACCTCCTGAGTATGAGCAAGCTCATAAGTAAGAACCTTACAGAGAGAGTAAGAAAAGGCAATCATAAGGGCAACAGGATTCGCATTTCCTGAACTGTTGTCCTGGTTTCTGAAAGAGCAGGTGTTATATCAGTTCACCCACTGTGTTTCTATTATATACAGGAAAAAACTGTAAAGGGTAGAATACCCGAAGACTTATGATAGTCAGGGCACTTAGCTAGAAAGTAAACTAGTTAATGACGTTAACTTTATATGTTCACTTGAGAAAACAAAATGGACTATACATTAAAAAAATGCCACCTCAGAAAGCCATTTAAGAGCAGCTTTCCTTCTCATATTACCCATAACTAAGATTTGTGACAAGTAGTGTTTTCCAAGTATGAAACAAATAAGAGTGAAGGAATACATTTAAAAATCATGAACAGCGAGGCAGTGGTGGCGCATGCCTTTAATCCCAGCACTTAGGAGGCAAAGGCAGCCGGATTTCTGAGTTTGAGGCTAGCCTGGTCTACAGAGTGAGTTCCAGGACAGCCAGGGCTATACAGAGAAACCCTGTCTCAAAAAACCAAACCAACCAACCAACCAACCAACCAACCAAAACAAAACCAAAACCAAACCAAACCAAACCAAAACTAAAAATCATGAACAAATAAAGTTGCCTGGTGAGATTCAAATAGCTAAGTCAGAGTAGTGAGTAGCAGCAACTGAAGAAGGGGGGCAGTTCAGTGTTCCTCTAAGAGTCCTTTTGACAACAGCATAACCATACCATCCATTGCTGATGCATGTGGGGCCTTGAGAGAAGTTGTAACATGAGAGAAAGGATTAGAGATGAGGTAGAGTATGCTCATGTAGGAGATGCCCAAATGAAGAAAAGGAGAACAACATTTTGGGTGCCACAGTTACAGTTATGATTTCTTAATTCACTTTCCTAAAACTGTGACTTTAGGTTCCTACAGAACTCCGAAGCTCTGGCTGTTAGCATGCCTGACAACAAGACTTTCTCATGGAATTCTCATTGTTTCCCCTACCCTTTTTTTTTCTTAACACAGGCATTTTTAAGCTATGCTATAATCAATTATTGGAGTGAGAACAAACCATCTCAGATTAATTTTCCTCCTTCCTTCCTTCCTTCCTTCCTTCCTTCCTTCCTTCCTTCCTTCTTTCCTTCCCTCCCTCCTTCCTTCCTTTCTTTCTTTCCTTTCCTTCGTTCATTTTATTCTTTTTCTTTCTTCATTTTATCTTTCTTTCTTTCTTCCTACCTCCCTTCCTTCTTTCCTTCATTCTTTCTTTCCCTCCCTCCTTCCTTTCTTTCTTTCCTTTTATTGCCTTTTTCTTTCTTCATTTTATTCTTCTTTCTTTCTTCCTCCCTCTTTTCCTCCCTCCCTCACTCCATTCCTCCCTCTAGTCCCTTCCTTCCTTTTTTCCTTCTTTCCTCCTCTCCTCCTTCTTTTGTACTTCCTTTTAAGAATTTACCTTCACATCAGCTAGACAATAGAGAATAACAGCAATTTAGTGTTCAATCCATAAGCTGTGATTTTTTTTCCTCCTAAACGCAAATTAAGTGTGTCAGATTTGGGGTAACCTGTGTGATGATCTGTCTGGTGTGTGGTGTGTAAAAGTCAGGTTTAGGGAGCAAATCAAAAGGAAGTTCCAATAAAGGGGCCATACCTTCTATCTTTTTGTGTGGCCTGAGCTGTAATATTTGTTACAACAGTTTTGATAGCCAGTCTTGGTGCCAAGATCATCATTTACAAAAGAGAGTAAAGACCCCAGAGACAAACCATTCAGAGGTATTCAAGTAACAAATTATCAGATGAAAATTTAATAAGTGTTATAATTCTACCCAGAAAATCTTTTTTGTTGATTTGTTTGCTGGACCCAAGAAAATGAATCTAAGTCTACATTTAATCTTAAACAAAAGATAAAATCTAGAATATATTTTGTATGAGTTTGCAGATATATGATTGCATGCATGTGTAGTGTTTACATGTGCATATTTGTGTGTGCAGGCATGTATGTTTGTGTGTTGTGTTTCTTCCTATAGAACAATACAAAAACAGTGCAGAGTTTCTAAAACTGAAAGTTTTTGTGTTGGGGGAATGAACAGCAACTCCACTCCCAAATTTTGTAAAGCATTAACTAAAATAAAAATTAATGGCATTAAAATAACAATCTGATGTATAATATAGCACTATTGTTGTCTGAACCTGGGGCCTTCATAGTTGGTGGTATCACATTAATTAACTGAACAAAGAACACACTGTTAACACAACAAAGAACTATGATGTTAGTTCTACCTTTTAAAAATGAAGGAAGCTGAGAGAGATTAATGAAATATCTTGCTTAATATCACACAGGTGTAGACTTTTAATACAAGCAGATTTAGAACTTGAATTGGTGCATCCTGAATCTATAGCTGTATTTGTAATCACTAAAGATGTTCATCCACAGAATTTATAACTAAATTATGTGCATATTCAGTGGCACATGCTCAAAATTTTTTGATACGCTTTATAATTTACAGTGCTTCAAGAAAACATAGACACCTTGGGGAATGTTGTATGATTACATTTGTATTTTATCGGAGGGATAATAATGAACCCATGAAAAAGATGATGTTTTTTAGGATTTCTTTAAAAATCTTATTTTGTGGTTGTTTATGTGTATGCGTGTGTGTGCTGGCTTGAGTTCTTGTTTTCCATGAGTAAGGCAGATATCCCAAGAAGCCAGGAAAGGGTATTAGATATCCTGGATCTGAAGCTGCAGGCAGTTTTAAGCCAACCAGTCTGGATTGGTACAGGGGCCTGTGTCTTCTGGAAGAACAATTAGTGTTTCTGGTTGCTGAACCATTGTTCCGGCCACAAGAAATGTTCTTAACTGCCAGGTAGGAATTGGATAGCTTAATGAAGAGACACTGATGTGGTCAGACAAATCACCTTTATATATCATCATATAAGGATATACTCTTTACTCATTAGCCTTATCCTAGCATTTGCCTACCTTTCTAGGGACACACAATACACCTCATGGCATCACTTCATCATTTTCATCTCTAACTCACATTTGCCAACAGTTATACAGCAGACATAATAACAAATGCCATCTACTATTTCAACCTACTCTAACAGAAGAACAATATTTTATTGTCAGTATTAAATGTGGCCATCAGGTCTCTCTCTCTCTCTCT
>JADRCD010235097.1:0-15654 GCA_019843815.1 Montemys delectorum
CTTCTAAATGATGGACTTTCTCCTTTCACTTACTCGTTCTGTTTGCTTTCTGTTGGTTTATTTTCACAGTTGTAGGGGACAAAATTTATTCTTTGTGGTACATCATCTTTCTCATTCCCAATACATTTTAGAATTAATACATTTTTATTTTTTCTTTGAAAATTCCATACACATATACAATCAATGTATCTTGATCATAGCCACCCTCAATTCCCTCTGAGTTTCTCTGTTCCCAAAGCATCTCCTTTCCAAATTCTGTTTTTTGTGTTGTTATTGTTAAAATAAAGTAGTGTTACCCATATGTTCATGATGTGGGTTCATCTTCTATGGTGGGTAACATACCAGTATCCACCCTGCCCCAAAGAAAAATAACTCCCTTTCTCCTAGTAGCCATTGCCTGACAATAGCTTCTGAGCTAGAGGTGGGATTTGTGTGTCTCCATCATCGTTGTTTTGATCTTGAGCATCTCTTGCTCAGGAAGGAGGTTGTGTTGTAGGTGTATCAATTGAGGTTGAACATCTGACACCTAAGGTTCAGAGAACATCATGGAAGAGAGGGTGGAAAGATTCTAAGAGCCAGAGAGCCAGGAAGTCTGGTGCAAGATGATGTCTTTTATACAAGATCAGGAAAGGAGGCAGGCACCCACAAACTCGCAACAATATGGTTTTCTAAATAAGATCCACACCTTGACAACACTAGTTGACATGCCAAGTAGTGGGGGTGGTGGTGGAGGAATCTCACAAGACTGCACTCCTAGATGAAGAGCTACTGGCTGGTATGGTGTGCAAAGAGGGGGAAAAACAGTGTTCCCCAGGGACAAACCTCTTGATGGGCTATTCAATCCCAAGCAGACAGCCCTAATGGCATAAAACCAGCAACACTAAATGGACTCATCTCAGCAAGCTGTCTTTACACAACTCATGTGTGTACGTGTGCGTATGTGACAATAATTATGAATATGGAGTCAAGAATATGAGAGGGAGGGAAGGGACAGGGAGGAGTTGGAGGATGGGGTAGAAATGATATAAATAAAGTGTTCATATCTGAAATTCTCAAAAAGTGCATAAAGGGAAAAAAAAGGACTCTTGCAACTCTGTTGCTAAGTGAGTAGACCCAGAAGATTCTGTGACTCCAGGAGATTTTACCCAAAGAGAACATAGGTGTTAGACCACGTGGATCTGGGTGATGGGTGGTTGTGGGCCACATGACATGACTGCTAGAACTGAACATGAGTCCTCTGCAAGAGCAGTCTGTGCTCTGAACTGCTGAGCCATCTCTCCAGCCCAGAGTGTACTTTAAAAAAATATTAATATAACTGCTCAACATACATTCTAGTTATTGTTTTTATGGATCATTCACTGATACCCATCCATTATGGGTTTTTGAGGGCATTACATGTCTAAACCATGAGACACAACATTAGACTGCAATTGCATTATGTCATACTTAATGCCCTTCAACGTTGAACATTACACATCCATAGTGCAAATAATGACAATTTCTTCTTTCTATAAAGACTTTGATACTCAGAATGAGTTTCTTGTTTTTCATTTTGTCTAACTCTGTCTCATGGTTTAAATGTGAAAAGTCCCCCCAAACCAATCATGTATGAATATTAGTGAATGGTCCATCCATGTTAGTGAAAATGGCAGACTTTTCTTCTCTTTAGAGCTGAGCCATGTTCCACTGTACCTCAGTTTCTTTCTCTATCTGTCAGTAGACATCAGGATGTTTCTGTGCCTTATTCCTTGTAAACAGTGCTGCAGGGCCTGCGGGCTTACAGACGTCACTCCAAGATAGTGACTCATTCTCACCTTCTGTTTTAGTTACCTTTCATTTTTAGTGGCTGCCCTAGCTTTTAGAAATGCGTTTTAATGAATCTATGTTTGCCTTCAGGTAGGGTTCAGTCATGAGACATGTAGTGTGAGTTCCTTGCAAAGGCAGGTTCCAGATCTTAGCCTGTACACTGTATCACTCTTTAACCTTTTCGTAGAATATAAGCAGAGCACGATAGTCCAGTTCCTCAACCTTCATCAACCCTTTCCATAAACTCTTGACTGTCTCTGTGGATGCATGCATCTCTGCCTAGCACTGTTCCTCCTGTCTGGATGATGCCCTTCTGTCTTACAGAGAAAATATGCCAAGAGTTAACTTTCTTGGGATTTTGTACAAGAAAAATATACATTTATTTAAGCAGTTTTACTTTCCAGGTACACAATCATGTTGATGAAGAAAACCTTTTTTTTTTTTTTTTTTTTTTGGACAGGTCTTACTGTGTAGCCCTGGCTGGTCTTAAATTCACAGAGGTCTGCATGCCTCTGATTAATGCAAGGATTAAAGCCATGAAGATTAATGCCCATCAGAGAGAGTCTTAGCAAGGTGTTATGGTTGAATAAAATGGCCCCCATATGCTCATACATTTAAATGCTTAGACATCAAGGTGTGGTACTACTTGAGAGAGCTAGGAGGTGTGACCTTGTTGGAGTAGACATGGCCGTGTGTCACTGGGAGTAGGCTCTGGGGTTTCAGAAGCCCACACCAGGCTCAGTGGCTCAGTGATCTCTCCAGCAGCATGTCTGTCTGTATGCCACCATGTTTCCCATCATGCTGATAATGGACTAAACCTCTGAGACTGTAAGCCAGCCCCCAATGAAATGTTTCTCTTTACGAGAGTTGCTGTGGTCATAGTGTCTTTTCACAGGAATTGAATACTGACTAAGGCATGAGGTCACTCTTTTCTTCTTGCTTGCCTGGCTTATTATGAATTGATCATTTTTGTTCATTTATCTATGCTTTCTTTAGTTGTGTCTGTTTTTAATAAAGTTTACTTTTAGGATGACTGTAGGTTTGCAGATATCTTGCACTCCATACCCAGCCCCTCACTGTTACTCTATGAACATAGTTCATTAAATATATTTATAAGCCAGTCTTGATAAATGAGCATTAACTAAAGCTTTGTTCATATGGCCTTTATCTTGGCCCCATGCGTATTTAGGTACCATGCCTTCCTGTGACCCTCTTGGCTGTGACAGTGTTTCAGAAATCCTTTATTTATGAGGACTTAGATGGTACTCGAGAATTTTGGTCTAGTAACAAACATGTCTTTGAATTTGGATTTGTTTGATATTTTTCTTGTGGTTAGACCATGATCATGAGTTTGGAGAAGAAAAGCCAGACAGGAAAGTTCCATTTTTCATATCATCAAATTAGGAGCTGTGTTAGTAGCATCTGCTTTCATGCCCAATGCTGACTGTGACTCCTAGCCGGGGACCGTTTGCCAGCCTTTGCACTTTGAGGTTGCTTCTCCTCCATCTTCAGAAGGAAGCTAGCATGTGCTCCCCACGGAGGGTGGGCAGTGAGGTTTCTTTCCTTAACCACACATATTGCGTGGGATGCCACAGCTTTTAATTCTTACAAACCCGAGATTTGGCCTTCTCACCTGCAAAATGGCTTCCTGGGGGTCTTTATCTCTCTCTAAGGCTTCTGTCTACAGTTTCTCTTCTATAAAAGTTTAAAGACATTTCTAAATCACACTAGATTGCAATGAGCATCACATGACACATCAGACATCTGGAGTGGAACCATTAATGTTGTTGTTTGAAGTTACTAAACTGAACTGTTTCTAGCTGGTTGGGCACCTCCAGATGACAGGATTTGCAGATCTACAGATCTGCAGAGGGGTCTACTTGGTCTATTCTGGCTCTTTTCACACTGACTATTTGCTAACAGTGAGGCAGCTGCTTTCAAGTTAGGCTCCCTAAAAACAAGCCTGAGGACTCAGCCCTGTGGTCAACTTTCCCAAGTGGCTAAATCTCAGTTTTCTTCAGCAAGCACATGGCCCCCAAAAGTTCGTGAGCCACAGCATCTTGGCCATATGGACCATCTGGTACATTCAACCACCAAAGTGGAATGTGATCTTGTGTTTTCTGGGCAGGATTAAGAGTGAGCTCTCAAAGGTTCAGATGGCCCCTGCAATCAAGGGCAATTGGACTATAATTGAGATGTCATTCAGCAGCCATGCCAAGAGCAATGGAAACTGAGATGACCACCATGCCTTGTGGTGAGTGCCCACCTCTGGGGACTAGCAAGATGGTCAGGATCTGGGCAAAAGGCAGCACGGAATAGCTTGACTCTCCTCTTCCCTCTAGCATTTAATCCTGTTTGCTTTAGGCGTGGAACTCTAGAGAAGTGGTCAGAACAAGTTTCGCCTTAGAAAACCTTGTCAGGCTCAAGATCCAGACTCCATTGAAAGCAGGCCCTGCCTCCGATGATGACCCCACATCCTGGTTCTCAGCTGTAACCCCTGCTGTGCATCCTTAATTTTTTTCAAAACCTTATTTTTAATTGATGGTTATTAAATGCTTTAACCTCCCTTTTAGCCCACCACCCATCCAAGGTAGTGGGAAAGAAATGATATGGAGGAAGTAGGCCTGTTTAGAGCAACTCCAGTCTGTGTTGTCTGGAAATCAGCAGTTTGGTTCACAGGTTACGAGTGGCAGCTTGATCTACTTGATGGATACACTAGCAATCCAGTTTGGAAGCGTTGGGCTAGAAGCAGCGGTGACATGACCTACCAGAGACAGCCAGGCCTCGGTCTCTGCACAAGTCAGCAGGAGGGACCGGGAGGAATGCCAGGACAAGTTCTCTGGCTATGCCTCTCTCAAAGAAGTGAAGATCAGAAGATGCAAGTCCCAGAAGCATTGTCCAGCTAGCTCTATAAGCCAGCCCAGCTCAGCCCCTGTCACTGTTTGTTGAGTCCTATTTATACCCTCCAAACATCACATATTCTCCATGTGTCTGCCTCAGCTGACATCACTCTGCCAGGCAGCCTGCAGAAGTGGCAAGAAACTGCAGCACGCCGCCAGAAGTTTGTTGGTGTGTTGTCTCTATCGAGTCCCAACAAATGCAGCTAAACTACTCGATGTAAGGTGGACTAATACATGCACATCATTAGCAAAGAATCTTTCATCACGTGTCCTTTCATGTGCTTGCTTTAGCAGAACATCCTTTCACCTGTGTCTGCTTCAGGTAATGTTCCTTCATGAGTCTGCCTTAGCCATTCACCTGTGTCCACTTCAGCTAAATGTTTCTTCACATGTTTGCCCCAGCAAAACACCATCCAACCAACTTTCCAAAGAACCCTTAAGTTTCCACTTTACTGGTGTGGCTTTTAAAGAGCATTGACTTGCATGGATTCTAGACCCAAACCCAGTGACAGAACGAACAGGGATGACACAAGCAAAGACAGGGTGCTGGCTGTTACCATCAATAGCAACACCAACCATCAGAGGCAATGAGCCAGCAGTCTCCACAACTCTGCTTGCTACTGTATGATGGACTTTTCTTTATTTATAGGACATAGATTGTACCCACCTGAACTGCAAGCCACTCTCTTGGTTGACTTGTTGCCTGTAGAGTGTTGGGCCCACAATGGCTGGGCAGAAATCCTGAAGTCTCAACAACAGGGTGTAGAGCCCAGAAGGCTATTTGACAGACATTACACACACACACACACACACACTCACCCACACACATAAACACACACAAGCACACAACAAGTTTTTTCTTGACAGCAGGCTTCTTTTTACTGACAAATACAGGGCTTAATCATATTCAATTAAAAGGTAGAAGTTGTTTCTTTCTCTGAACAATAAAGGTTGGAGTTTATTTTTCATCCAGAATGAGGTGACTTCTTTCTGCTCTGGCACTTGTACAATGAAACCTGCTCATGGAGGCTTTTGCTGTGTGTGTGTGTGTATGTGTGTGTGTGTGTGTGTGTGTGTGTGTAGATGTATATGTATTAGAGGTATGTGTATGAAAGTATGCTTGAATACTTGTGGAGTGGATGAGACAGATGGTTGACCCCAACAAAAATGTAAATGTGTTAATGTATAAATGAGAATATGAATGGAAATGTGAATATGAGTATGAAGCTGTATGAGTCTATACATATTTGCTTGTATAAAAATGTTTCTTTCTCCTGGGCAGTGGTGGCACATGCCTTTAATCCCAGCACTTGGGAGGCAGAGGCAGGTGGATTTCTGAGTTGGAGGCCAGCCTGGTCTACAGAGTGAGCTCCAGGACAGCCAGGGCTACACAGAGAAACCCTGTCTCAAAAAACCAAAAACCAAAAACCAAAAACCAAAACCCAAAACCCAAAAACCAAAAACCAAAACAACAACAATAAAAACAACAAAAAGAACCTTCTTTCTGCAAGCATAAATGTCTCTAGCTGATAAAGAGTTAATGAACTCCCAGCCTCAAGGTCCTGGCCAGAAAGGACCTACAGGGGGTGGGAGTGGGAAGGAAGAACAGAAGAACGTCTTCCCTCTGAAGCCATAGGCTTCTGGCCCCAGAATAACGAAGAATCAAGGAAAATAATTAGTATTAATAATAAGGAACTTTTACTCTCAGAAAACCAAGTTTACCCACAGAATCTTGCCAATGCTATGCCCCCCCCACAGCACCCCCAACTGCTGCTTTCCGGAGAGAACTGATGCTCGAGCAGGCTCCCAGCAATATACATATTAACATATAAAATATGAAAGAAGTTTAAGTGAGGTTACCATATAATGGAAGTATCAGTGGCTAGCCAACTAACACCTACAGTGTCAGGAGTGGGCTTTATCTTGTTGAGTCGCTGGCTAAAGGGGTCCTATGGAGACACCCGATACCACAGGCTATTGCCAAGGCTACTGACTGCTTGTCATCGCCTGACAAGAACTCCCTATTGCTGAAGATAACACTTACTGATGTCATCATACAGGGTGAAGTCAAACTGGTGCCTAGTTAGAGGTTTCACTCCTGCTGACTAGCATTCATGATGCTGGAAGGTGCTCAGCATGTTATTGGTGGAGAAAGGTAACCACTCATATCACTCAGTTACCAATCTTGGGGCTTACCACTACCACCTGCCCGAAGGATATGCTTGTATATTAGTAGCAAAAATGTTATGGATGTAACCAACAACTTTCTGGTGGGATTTAAGGCAAGAACCTGAGACTAGATAGGCCATGGGCCTAAAGAAAAACATAATACTGTTATTCTGCTAAAGAAACATAGCAAAACAACTGCCTAACGACACACCGCTCCACCCATAGAGCAATGTCTCACTCAACCCACATCGGAGAAACTTCTTGCAGTAGATGGGAATGAACAGAGAGACACGCAACTGGACACCATGTAGAGATAGGCTTTGAAGCACTCAGTCCTAAATTAATTGTCTTCATCAAATCTCTCCCTTTGAGACTCAGAGGTATATGTAGAAGTAGAGGAATAAAGGTAAGAGCTAGAGGTGATGGACGGCAAGGAAACGGTGTCTTCCAGACACAAGAGTACTGACGTGTATGTCAACTCACAGAGACTGTGGCAGCATGAACAGGGCCTACGCATGTCCAAGCCAGCTGGGGACACAGCACCGAGAGGCAGAAGTGGACACGTGTTTTACCCCTAACGGAGAAGCCGCCTGCATTTGATACTACTTAGAAAGGGAAATCAGTTTTCTCCAACAGAGTCCCCCTGGACGTAAAAGTCACACTTCAAGGCAGGCCCCAGGCCCGAGAGTAGCTGGCCAATACAAAATAAACTCAAGGGCATTCTTGTGGATTTTTTCTTCTGTTTTCATTTGTTTGGGTATTTCCCCTTATTGGTATTTTACTTTTTCAGTTTGATTTTCTTTGTGTGTGTGTTTTTGTTTGTTTGTTTGTTTGTTTGTTTGAAAGAGAGAGAAATAATAAAAATTGGGTAGAGAGGTAAGGGTGATATAGCAGAAATCGGAGGAGGGAAAGGAGATGATCAAAATATATTGCATAAGTTGTTTTTCAATTGAAAGGAAAGATCACAATGTTTTAAATCACAGTTAAGTTATGTCTTTTTTATGGTAAAACTAGAGGTGACCATTTGAAGTTGAGTAAATGAAGAAGAGGAAGAAGTGGAAGAAGGGGAGGAGGAGGAGGGAGAAGAGGAAGAAGGGGAGGAGGAGGAAGGAGAAGAGGAAGAGGAAGAAGACTAGGTTTCCAATATTCCTCATCACCTTACCAAGTGGTCATCCAGGTATTTCTGGGGTCTCATAGGCAGACAACAACCCCTCCACACACACATACACCGGTAATTCCCATGCTTAGCAGAGATAAATGCTGGGACTTGCTGAGAAACCTTGCCTCAAAGAAGAGACACTAATACCTTCCTGTGGCCTCCATGTTTATGCATGAACATGTGCACTTGTACACATCCTCTCTCTTTCTCTCTCTCTCTCTCTCTCTCTCTCTCTCATTGGGAAGGATGCTGATACAGAGACAATATTCCTTTTATATCATGGTATTTCATGTAAGAATATTAAAGTAGCCATGGATCATGTGTAAAGCCTTTCTTTTTTCACCTGTGAACTTTGAATTTTCTAGGAATATCACAAAAGCCAACCTTGACACTAAAAGCCAGCCCTTAATCTCCTTTGCCACACAGATCCTTTTGTCTAGAGCAAAGAATTGTCCAGAGCGATATACAGATAATGGCAAGCAAAGGCAGAGAGTTTAAGAAAGGCTAGACTTCCAAACATGGATACTTTGGAGACAGTACACTTCCAAGGAGTGAGATAGGTCAGAACAGAGAGAGTTTTACAACCTAACTGAGATTTACAGAGACTCCTGGACAGACAGACAGATAAGGAAAGGGTCCCTGGCTAGGTATTAAAGGTGACAACTTTTCAATGTGGCTAGCTACTTCCTTACCCTCCCGACTTGACACAGAGGCCTGGCAGCTTAAAACAAAGGCCTACCAGGCTTTTATCTCTCACTAGCATGTCTCCTGCTGATGGACAGGCTTAACAGGTTCAAGGGCAGATCAGGATATAGTATCCAACAGTTGAAGACCAGTCAGCTATCCAATCTAAATCAAGCCTAAATTAGGGGAGGGAAACTCCTCAGAGATGTTAAAAACCCTGGACCCCAGAAGAGACTGGTATTTTCAGTCTCTGCTTTGCAGAGTCTTCTCTTTGTGACTGATGCGTGCCTGTGCTGACTCAACTCCTGGGAAACACAGGTTTTCTCAACTGTTGATTCTGTCTGTGGTGTTTGGGGTGTCTCTGATACTACCTGGGGTGCTTGAGATCTGTCTAGCTTTTTAGTTCTTTCATTGGCAGAAAAAAAAAAAAAACCTATCAGGATCCCTAGACTAACACCACTGCCTCTCTGAGCCAGAAATTGGAATTTTATACTGGCATGGCATGGGTGTTTCTAGCTCATTTGGGTGACCCAGGCTTTCCTGTGTATGTCCTGCCATATGAAATTCTACATATGACTTACACATCAGGTGTCACTTTCATCTGAGCCTCCACTTTCTACACACTGCAGCTGCAGTGTGGGTGGCAGAGATGAGACACTCAGTGTTACAACAGGGCACACTTCTGACACTGGGTACATGTGCCAGAGTCAGATGGGTACATCTTACCTGCCCCCGATGCCTGTCTTTCTAATCTATGCTTAAATCTATGTTCAAATAGCTTCCTATTGAGAACAAGGCAGGCAGTATCATCTGAGAAGGCCTTGTACAAAGCCTTTCGGAAAAAACAAAGTGGGCAAAGAGGATGGCCAAGAACCTTCCAGGCCATCTAAGACAGGCTTGTGTCACCAGTGCAGGCGTACTCCACAGTACCCCCTCTCATATTAGTATATCAACATACACTCCCTGGGGTGGAGATTTAAAATGCTGTAGTCGAACATGTGCTGTGGGGAGTTGTATTTGGAACCAATGCAACAGACTGTCAAGCCTGAGCTAGGACACTGAGCTAGGACACTGAGCTAGGACACTGAGCTAGGACACTGAGCTAGGACACTGAGCTGTAAGCCTGTGCAAAGCCTCATGCTTCGGTGCAATGTTTCCTTGAGCTACTCCACCGCTTCTTTACTCTGGCCTGTGAGCTCCTCATGGGGAGTTTACTGTCTCTTAGGAAACGGTCTCTGGTTCAGCTCCAACTGTGTCTCTCCTGCTCCTTATCTGGGGACATAAGAACCAAACTGTTCCTTCAACCACATTCTTTCTCACTTGGAAACTCTGATTTTACTCCATTTTGGCTTACACTTACATTCTTCTCCGTGGTTAAGTGATTTCAGCTTCACCTGAGTAGAGGTCTCTGAGAACAACCCTGGCTGCTGTGGGTGACAGCATGAAGCTGTGTCTCTGGCTTCTGCCCCACTGTTACCCATAACCCCAGCCCCATGTTCGTAATATGATCATAGCACTATCTTCAGTACCTGTATAACATATCTTAATGGGCAGTTAGGTCTTAATAAAGCTAATGGAGACACTAAAATTCCCTAGTGCAAGTTGGGAGAAGGTCACAGGCTCCTCACTCAGGATTCCACACCCCTTCCCCATTGCTCCCTTCTGCCTTGGATCTTTGCGTCCCTTGCTGTAAGTGATCTGGGGAGGTGCTAATGCATATAGACATCGGGAGGTTCACTGAAGTAAGACCCCATGATGAAGCTTCCAGAAGGCCATCATGCATTGGGATTTGTGTTTACACAGCTGTTTTGGCATCACCCTGATTCCTGTAACCCCTCACTGTGCTCTGTAAGTCAGCCCAATAAATGTGTTGGCTTACCAACCTGGACACAGTAACCTACTTTGGTCTGTGATCAGTGCTGTATTTCGGGTAAACACAAGGCAGGTTAGGAAGATGGAGTGAATTAGAAAGCAGAACGAAGTAAAAGACTTCAGACTTGTGAGATGCTAAGGAAGGAGTTATTTCCAGGTGTCCTAGACAGTTAGGACCCCTCTCCAGCGTGTGGTGTGCTTCTGAAACTGTTTCCCCCAGTGGTACTTGCAATTCCCAAAGGTCAAAAAGAATGTGGAAAGAAACATTTACCCCGATCCTCTGCTCCTTGTGGGGACCCTGTGCCGTGACAGACAGCAGGGACATCTCCACTTGCTACTACTCTACATGGTTGCATTCTGGTAGAAAGAATGGTGAAACGGAACTGAGAGAACCAGTCTAAATCACAGATGTAGGGCTGGCCGCAGGGTTTCCACATGGCCCGTGCTCTAGATTCTTTGTTCTTTCTTGGTGTTGTGGGGCAAATGATTACATCTAAAGAATGATGCCACTTCCTGTGGGATAGTTGCACTGGTGAGCATCTGCATTCCGCTCATAATAAATGGTGGTGGATATGGCTCAGTCAATAAGAGAGCTTGCTGTGCTAGTGTGAGGACCATGTGTTGAGGTTTGGTCTGTCGCTAGGTATTGTATCTCAAGGTCTAGTTGTCTTAAGATAAGTGACTCTTCATGGATGCAAGCTTTTCTTGTGCAGACCTTGCTCCTTAATTTAAAACTATGGGTTGAATAAACATGCCTACAGCCTACAGTTGGGCAGAAGAGAGGTAGGCAGGGCTTCAGTCCTGGGCTTGGGGTCTAAGGCAGCTGCACTGGGGAAGGAGAGAGGGGAGAAGGAAGAAGGCGCCATGATGTAGCTGTATCATGAACACTTGGCTATGAAGGCTGGCCTGTTGGAATAGGAGCAGCCCAGGTAGAACATAGCAAGTTATATCTCAGGGTTAGTGACAGGGAGGTAGACAAATAGCATAGAGGTTGGTATTTACCCAGATCTAGTGCTTTTAAGGATTACTATAAAAGACTTTGTGTCTTTTACTTGGGAACTAAGGCTGAAACTCCCACATGATATGCATATAAGGTGCAATACCCATGTAAGACCCTGGCATAGCAGCCAGTCTGTAAACCCAGCCCCAGGGCAGCGACGCACACACAGGCAGAGCAGAGGCTCTCCGGGGCAGCGATGCAGACACAGGCAGAGCGGAGTCTCTCCAGCCAGTCAGTCTGACCAGAATGGTGAGAGGCCTTGTCTCAGAAAACAAGAGGGCTCTGACTTCCACATGTGCATGCCCGGGTCAGCACATGCATGCACCCCCACACCACACATACCAACCATAAAAGCAGCAGGAGGGATTACAAGAGGCTGTGTGTTAGTCAGCATGGCGGGGGGGGGGAGAGGAGAAAGGGAGGGGAGGAGAAAGTTCTTAGAACAAATGGGTCTTCCAGTAGACACTGAGCTCCTTCATCTCTTCTCCCCTTCCCTGCCTGTGACTTGTGTGGATTTTGTAAAGTGAAAGCTCCCATTTCCATTGAATTGTCCTGCTTTTCCCAGTAGCTGACTCATCAGCTAGTTAAATGTGTCATAGATTTCTCTGTGTTTGTCACCACTGTCTTCTTGGCTGAGCGTGCTAGACCTAATCCAGGTCAGGACACTGAACTGGGAAGAGTGCACTTTTAGGATGGATGGAGTTGGCTTATACCTGCTGTGGAGTTTGTGGGGGAAAAGTCCAACAAAGACACGTGATGCACAGCTCAGCAGAAGACAGCAACCCCCCAAGGTTTCATGGCACTTGCTCTAACTATGCTTGAGTATGGGGTTTGTGTGGAATTTCGAGTGGTCACCTCAACTCATGACCGCAGTCATCTTCATTGACTTGGAGCGCAGTGAAGCTCATCCTGTATCTGGCAGTCTCTACGACACGAACACCTTTTGTTGGTTCTAAAGGTACCTGGATGCTGAAAATAACTTGTTCCAAGTATAAAGCCATTTTCACCAGGAAAGTAGGGTGGAAGGAAATGTACCTGAGGACATTGTGGCATTGTGTTTTAGGGTGTGGCTTGGGTGTCAGTTTTAATGCCATTATTTTTACATGAACAGATTTTGTTTTTTTTCAGCTTTTTCTAAGACTGAATAGTTAGAGAGCACCCGAGACAGGGCAGTCACTGCAGGAGAAATGGGCGGGGAGACCCCAGAATTTGGCCTCATGGGGCGGGAACAGCTTCATCTGACTTGGATTATGAAATACAACTGGATTTAATGTTCCTGCTCTGTCAGCATCCCACAGTATCGTGTCGGCCATTGTAAAATGAGAGAACATTTCTATTGGTTGAGAAAAAAAAGAAAGGAAAAAAAAGAGAGAGAGAAAATTGAGACATGTTTTATTGTGTAGATTAATCAAATTTATGAGGAAATAAACGGTGTGTAGTGGGTGCTCATTCTGTGCTGAGCTATGGGCAATCTGTGCTATACCACAGAAGAGTAAGCACGTTACCCTGGGGCAGCAGCAAAAGGGATTTCTTGGCAGGCTTTCCAAGGGGCCCAGCATGGGAGGAAGGAGAAGATGTGACCAGGCTCGTCAGCAAGCTTGTGTCAAGAGATGTAAGGCTGAACTTCTCTTCACTAGACATTTACATGGGTGTGGAGAAGTCAGAGGTGGGAGAAGGAGCCTCCAGTGCTAGCCAGTTCCAACAGGGGTCTGTAGCCGCTCCTGACCAGGGCACCCCACCCAGTTCCTGCCGGATTTTAGTGGGCGCCCCGGGGTCGTTGGCCGCTGGGCAGCTGCCTCTGCTTGATTGTCTTCTGCTTCTGTGCTGTGGGCTGAAGTCCACCACAGCTAGGTTGGTATTGTTTCCTTTGGGTCCTAGTGTCTTCCTGGGTCCACATTTGGATTTTACTGTAATAGAAGCCATTCTCTGTCCTTGTAACACGCATAGGGATTGACGACACCAATTCTTTTTTTTTTTAAATGATTTTAAAGCACATGATATAATTTTGTATCATATGCAATGTTAGTTCAGTAGTGTTGCGTGCACAATTTCAATTCCTTTGTCATCTTTCCTAACTGAAAGGACTCTGGCCACGGTGGCAAACACGGCTCTGGCAGGCTTGTACTCACCTGGAATTTGTTCTGCCTTACAAAAAGAACTGTTAGATTATGTTCCTAAAACTAGCCATCAAGGTCTATTCTCTTATTTGGCTACTTCCTCCTCCAAAGGTTGACTTCTATGGTCCACCTATGAAAGTATTGAATCAAAAGCCCCTTTGGCTCGCCTAATTAACATGCCCAATCAAAATTAAACACTGTGTCCTAACACTGGGTTTTCCATTTTATCTTTATTTATTTTTTATTATTTTATTTTATAAATTAATCTTTTTTTACCCTCCATATTCCATTCTCCACCCCCCCATCCACCCTTTGACTGCTCCACATCCCACACCTCCTCCCCACCTTCCTGTCTATTTGACCTCTGAACTCCCTGGGGCGTCCAGTCTCTTGAGAGTTAGGTGCATCATCTCTGAATGAACACAGACCTGGAAGTCCTCTCCTGTATGTGTGTTGGGGGCCTCATATCAGCTGGTGTAGGCTGTCTGTTTGGTGCTCCAGTGTTTGAGAGATCTTGGGGGGTCTAGATTGATTGAGACTGCTGGTCCTCCTGCAGGATCGCCCTTCTCCTCAGCTTCTTTCAGCCTTCACTAACTAATTCAACAACAGGGGTCAGCTGCTTCTGTCCATTGGTTGGGTGCAAATATCTGCATCTGACTCTTTCAGCTGCTTGTTGGGTCTTTCAGAGGACATTCATGATAGGTTCCTTTTTGTGAGCGCTCCATAGCCTCAGTAATAGTGTCAGGCCTTGGGACCTCCCCTTGAGCTGGATCCCACTTTGGGCCTGTCTTTGGACTTTCTTTTCCTCAGGCTCCTCTCCATTTCCATCCCTGCAGTTCTTTCAGAAAGGAACAATTATGGGTCAGAGTTTTGACTGGCAACCCCCTCCCTCACTTGATGTCCTGTCTTCCTCCTGGAGGTGGGCTCTATAAGTTCCCTCTCCCTACTGTCTGGCATTTCATCTAAGGTCCCTCCCTTTGATTCCTGAGAGTCTCTCACCTCCCCAGTCTCTGGTGCATTCTGGAGAGTCTTCCCACCTCCTATCTCCCAAGGTTGCCTGTTTCCATTCTTTCTGCTGGCCCTCAGGGCTTCAGTCCTTTTCCCTCACCCAATACAAGATCAAGTCCCCTTCTTCCCCAGATTCATCCCTGCCCCATCCACTTTCCCTCCAGATCCCTCCCTCCCTCCCTCCTCACTTGTGATTGCTTTCTTCTCCCTCCCAAGTGGAAGTGAGGCGTCCTCACTTGGGTACTTCAGCTTGCTGACCTTTTTGAGTTCTGTGGACTGTATCTTGGGTATTCTGTACTTTTATTTTTTGGCTAATATCCACTTATTAGTGAGTACATACCATGTGTGCATCCTTTTGGGTCTGAATTACCTCATTCAGGACGATATTTTCTAGTTCCATCCATTTGCCTGCAAAACTCAGGATGTCCTCGTTCTTAATAGCTGAGTAGTGCTCCATTGTGTCAATGAGCCCCATTTTCTGCACCCGTTCTTCTGTTGTAAACTGCCATTGGCTGCTGTCCCCTCTCTTCAGAGGCAGTCCTCCCTGCCTCCCAATGAATACTCCTCCTCACTCTCCCTTGTTTCCTTCTCCTTTATCCTCTATGTCTTGTTTCTGTCCCTTACCCCTACCCTCTGTCCCTCCTGGGCAAATAAATCTCCATTGTGCTGAGAACTTGGTCTTGGGGTCCTGAGCTGATAATTTTCCATATTCTCTCCAGCCGAGATAGCCCCAGTCTATGCTTTTTGAGTTTTGCTACTGAGTGACTGTAGGAAGTCTTGGTGATTTTGTGACTGTTTTATTTTATTTAGTATTATGTCTTCAAGTTTCATCCATGCCTAAGCACATTACAAAATTTTCCTCCTTGGCTAAATAATGTCACACTGTGGTTGAAAGGACTCCAAGTTTGCTCCTGCCTCCAAGTGTGAATCAGTCTGTCT
>JADRCD010235097.1:18600-41371 GCA_019843815.1 Montemys delectorum
TGTGTGTGTGTGTGTGTGTGTGTGCGTGTGTATGTGTGTGTGTGTGTATTTGTGTATGTATGTGTGTTTGGTGTTAGCATATTACCTTTCTTTAGTCCCAACACTCTGGACGCAGAGGCAGGAGGATCTCTCAGTTCAAGGCCAGCCTGGTTTACCTACAGAATTTCAGAAAAGCCAGGGCTACACAGAGTAACTCTCTCTTGAAAAACTACTACTACGACAACTACTGCTACTACCACCAGTCTGTTTTAAGGGGTCTGGATTTCCAATATGTTCCATTGTCTGGTTAGGAAGTCAATATTTTCCTATTAAGTTATTCATTATTTGCTTTTTTTTAAAAAAATTCTAAGTCAATACCTTTTAAAGACAAGAATGTCTTTCAAGGAGACTAAGCTATGGCACTGATAAGAATGTCCAGGAGTTTTCATTAGTAAAAGGTCGGTGACTTGAGAAAATGTGTGTTTGTGCATTTCCCACTTTGGACCTTCATATGAGTCTTCCTCACTTTCTTGTTGAGAACAGCCAGGCTCAGGGATGGCATGTCCTTTGCTCCACATTCTACAACCAGCAGTGGGTACTACCGACCCTATGCCTGAGTTCACGGTCTCTGCCACGTCTCATAGTTAAGTGTCATTTAGTTAAATAGTTAAAGCCTTGGGAAGTCAGGTTTACATCAGCAAATATTTGGGCAAATGATGCTTGACCCTGTCCTTAACAACCTGAATGCCTGTGGGCCATAGTCTGGACATCCGAATCATTCCATCAATGGATCTATTTGGTCAAGTGTGTTTCTGACTGGATGATAATGATGAATATCATATTAAGCTCCCAATAATGCCAGCAACTTTGTTTAACATTGAGGGCAACTGGCAGTACTAATGCTCTAAGTGTTGAAATATTGAGGACAAGAGAACCCCCAAAGCATCTTGTGATCCAGTGCCCCAGGGGGTGAGTCAGCAGGACCGTGCTTCTCATAGCTCTTTCTGGATATTTTCTGTATGTCTCCACAATCAAGCAGAGTGTGATGAGCTGTTTGGCTGAGAAACTAGAGTTGAGAGAATAAACAGGGCTGATGGAATAAACAGTCGGCCCGAGTGTGGGGAAGGGCAGCGAGCGGACCTCAGCTGACTTGCCTCATTCTTGGCCTCCTGGGAACAGTCCCATCTTTTCCCCCCTACGTGAACTTGTGTGAACTAAGACTTGAAGCTGAATTGTTTGGTTTCTCATTGACTGGTGTAAGGTCTTGGGCAGACACTGACTGGATAAAGAAAGAGCTTCATGACAAACCCACATGTATACACACGGACACACAGAGGGAGACACCCATGTACATCTACAGGTAAGCACAAACTTGTGTGCACACTCACGTAAGAAGCGTGAGAGGATTCCCTAGTCGAGAGAAGTGAGATCTTTGTCTCTGATTATTATGATTTACATCTCAAGTTAAGTAACACATCTTTCCAAAACATTATTGAGTGCTCCCTCCCTGAGGGGATTTAAAGGTGCACAGTATCCATAAACTGAACAGTGATGCTATTAAATGGGTAAGTTAGGCTGAGGATGGGAAAGAAAGAGTTCGTGGGAGAGCTTTGCAAAGAAATGAAGAAGAAATCCCATATTGTCAGTGGTTGAGGAAACCACTGAGAGGTGCAAATCCCAACGGGGGCATGAGTATGGAGCACAGCTGTGTATAGTTGTATCTGGACACATGAGGGACCTGAGCTGACATCCTTGCTGAATGCTATGTGGGAGGAAGCTGTAAGCCTTAAAACCTTCATCAGCATAGCCCTGTGCTTCAGACACTTTCCAAAAAGCTGGTACAGTTTGTTATAGTCTGTGCAGCAGAACAGCTGCCTTTGGGAACTCTATGGTGCTTTCACTGAACTGGGTAACTGGATCCAATTACATGATGGTAGCATCAAATGTTATTAAGAATGGATCCAAAGTCTTGAGGCCAGACCTTCACAAAATCATGGGTAACTGGAGGATGGAGAGCTGGTGGCCATGAATAACAGGGATGTATGTGTCTTCTGCACTGGTCAGGAGCTCTTGATGATGTCCAAACTGAGCTATGAGCTACCACTGTGGAGTTGTAAAGGTAGGTCAGGCAGATCTCCTGGTCCAAGGCAGTATCACTTGAGTTAAGAGCATATAACTGACCCAACTCACCCACACCAAGGCTCTCCTAGAAATGTAGGGATGGTGGATGGACTCTGTGGATTCAGCCCAAGAGCTCCCCTCCCCTCCTATCTAAGAGAATAAAAGCACATATTTTGGGGTGTGCCCATGTGCAGAAGGTCAATGAATCCTCAGTTTTCAGTATTTCTAGGTTTATTTATTAGGGAGTGCTAGGACGGAGCCCAGAGCTTCATTCATTCTACGAAAGAACTCTTATCACTCTTGTCCTGACCTCATGGATTCAGATGCTGCTCTTGAGTGAGACCCCACAGGGGATCACCTTGTTTAGGGTTCTCAGCAGAAGGGTTTCCCCATGGGAAGAGAATCCTGTTCTCTGTTCACAGACAAATAGATATAACTGAGAGACAGTGAAGGCCTTGGCTTGTCCTGTCTCCTTTTCAGATGTTCACATTAAGCATCAAATCGACATTCCTGAAGGAGTAAGAGTCTTTCAAGGTGACATTTGTCCTCTTGGAACTGAATTTGGAGTTTGAGGTATGAGTTTCCTGAAGTAGAGGTTGGGCAGATCCTATAGCCAGTAGGAGCCGTCCCCTGCTTCCTTGGGAGAACTTGTCCTGTTTCCCCCTGTTCTTTCCTTACCTCCTGTTAGGTGCTTTGTGGGTCTCTGGCACTCAACCTCCCCTGTGAAGTTTTCTTCTGCCTCCTCAAGTCTTAGACAGGATCTCCCACATCCAGTGGATATCGAATGGTGAGAGGATCCTAGAGTGCTGAATAATGGCGTACTCCATTTACTTTCCAAGCTAGAGGCAGATGGAGGGAAAAGTACCCCAAACGCACTAAGCTGTAGAACAATCGTGATCCAATAGGTTCATCTCTTCTGAGCAGTGCTTCAGAGGCCATTTCCAGTGGGTTTTCTTTTTCTGGGCGGGGGGTGAGGGGTGGGCAATGGAATTTGAGAATGGTTATTGTATTACATCACTTAGCAACCTCCACAAGAGCCACCAAAGCCCTGATCCCTGTTTGATGTAAGGTGGAATGGGGTCTGGTCAAAGTCAAGGACTCTGCATAGAAGGTGGCTGAGCTGCCACAAAACACACTTTCTTTCTTTCTGGAAAGGAGAGCCAACTGCATTAGCAAACTGAACAACAAGGGCAAGCATTTTCCATTCCTTCAGATACATTTGG
Source organism: Montemys delectorum (assembly GCA_019843815.1). Lineage (NCBI taxonomy): Eukaryota > Metazoa > Chordata > Mammalia > Rodentia > Muridae > Montemys > Montemys delectorum. The sequence goes on from JADRCD010235097.1 coordinate 21,924, forward strand.
TTTGGTTTGGGTCAAGGCTGCGGAAGGGAAGAGTAGAGAATCCAAACAGCCTGTGCCAAGGATCTGCTGAACAAGTTAAAAAGATGCTGATGGGCATGGTGTTACGTGACGATGGCCAATTACCAAGAGTAAACACGGATGCTAAACGTTTGAGTAGAAACTAACTGAAAGCTCTAAGTGACTCCAGCTAATACACAGATCAGGCCAACAACAGACACGGAGGTTTGGAGAGAGGATTTTACAGTTAGAAGCCACGATTGGTTTTAAATTTAGAAACAGAAATATAAAGCTGTAAGAACTACTTTAAAACTTCAGGGATTGGAGGTTGGAGAGAGAGGGCTCAGAGGAAAAGGCAGAGATGCCCAAGCCTGTCAGACTTGGGAGAAAAACAGCTAAGAAAACAAAAAGCAACTTTCAAATAATCTTTTTCGAGGGAGAGAGTACAGCATGTGCCAAGACCAAAAAGCTTTACAATGTAGCCTGTTACAAAGGGATGGTCCACCACAAAGGAGTACAATCTCTCCTGTGCTACCTAGTAAAACTGGTTTAACTTTGTAACACTGAGGTTCAGTTAAAATATAAGTGCATAGTCCTACAGTAGATGACAGTCACACTCCCTCTGTAGTGACACAACCTCTTCAACAAAACTTCTTTGATACAGTGTCAAATGCCCTTAAAATGCCACCTGAGGCATTTATTTAGTAACAGCAGTTGATAGTCCAAGGCTTTTCTCAAAATAATATAGCACACTTGTAAGTTTACACCACTTACATTAGCATGTGATCATGGCTCACTGGCCTGCACTGGGAGCTAGGGGTAGAGGCCTGTCTGCTATGTGTCCAGTTACCTTCCCAGATTCTCATGAAACCCTATTCTCTCCAAGTCTGACCTTTTGCCTCAGGTTTCTGTCATCTCTTAGGCCAGCCTTCAGTGTCAAGAACAGAGTAGTCAGGGGGGTGATCAGATCTGGATAACGCACTTACACATTTCTGAGTTGGCCACTAGGCCCTCTGGACCTTCATTATCCTAGAGATCATTGTTGGGTGGATTTGTATTAGTGCTAAGAACAAAATCGCCCAATATCTTATACAAGTTTTTCTGGTAGCAGCCTTTGCCCTGTAGCCTATTCTGCTCTCCATAATCCTGCAGGTACCCTCCCCCCACACTGTCACAGCAACTTAATTTACTTATTTATTTTTGAAAATTGAGAGGCTGAGGATATGGCTCAGTTAGCAAAGTGATTGATACACAAACACAAGGACCTGAGTTCAATCCCTTAAAACCCAAAGTTTAGAAATCTAGTGTGATGGCACCCAGTTGTAATCCCAGAGCTGGGGAGACAGAGACAGGAGGCCCCAGGTGCTTTATGGGTAGTCAGTCTTGGTAAACCAGTGAGCTCCAGATTCAGTGAGAATCCCTGTCTCAAAAAATAATGTGGAAGGTAAATGATAAAGCTACATGGTGTCAATCTTTGGCCTCTACACACATCCACTCTTAGGCTTGTGTACACACACATACACAGACACACACACAAAGACAAAGGCACACACAGAGAGACAAAGGCACACACACATACAAACACAAAAGGCACACAGAGACACACGGAGACACAGAAAGACACCCACAGAGAGACACATACACAGACACACACATAAAGACACACACATACACACTGAAACTCACGTGGCATTTTCAGTTGTTGCTGTTTAGAAGTTTGTTCAGACAAGCTGATGAGCAATCCTTGAAGGTACAGCTTGTGACCAGGAAGGTCCAAAGTGGCCACACTGTAGCAGAATTCTAGGGCCCTGCAGAAGGAGCAGAATCTCTGGATGTTGACTTAGGTCCTTCATCCCCAATCCCAGATGTTAAAAACAAGTTCTCAGAAAGGAACTTCATGTTAACTGCTTAACAGAAAATTGGAAAGCATAAAGGGGCTGTGCTGTGAGGTATGAAGTATTCTGTAATCCATGCAACTCTATGGATTGAAGGTTTTCTGTGAATCAATGATTGTAGATATTGTCACACTGAATGGCCAAATGACTTGAATCAAAACTGCGGACTTTTCCAGTAGGCTTCAAGAAGAGTAAGCTTTCTGGTTACATTTCTCTGTCCCTTCTGTTCTCTCACGTTTAATTTTCAGTGTGTATGGTTTATGCACGACCTAGGGTTGAATATGTTTGCCTGCACGTGTGGAAACCAGAGGCTGATGTCCAGTGCCTTTCCCAGTTGCTCTCCGTGTTATTTGTTGAGACAGGATTCTCTAGATTCTTTGGCTGGACTGGCTAGTCAGCAAGTCCATGGGATCTGCTTTGTCTTTGTCTGTTGGCACTGTGGTTACAGAGGCGTGCTGCCATTTCCAGCTTTAGCCTGGGGGTTGGGAGCCTGAGCTCAGGTTGTTACTCTTATGCAGCAAGTATTTTACTCACTAACCCATCTCAAGGCTCCCTTCAGCTCTTCTAGATGAAAATGGAATGTATGTAATTCCTCAAAGCTGCAAATTATGAAGCTGTAAGATTGCTGTATCAGTTCTGTGCTCTCCTCTGGGTGACAGCTCTGGTAAAACTATTATCTACCTGCAAGGCTCAGGAATCAAGTGCAGAGAGATTAGCCCAGGCCATTCAGCTGTCCACAGAGCAACCCAGAATATGCCAGAGTGCATGCTTCCACCTAGTCTCAGGCTCCCTCAGCAAGAACAGACATCACCACCGTGTCCCCAGAATCAAAGTGAACATGCTCAATATTTTGATCCCATTCAGCCTCATGATACCATTGATTTTTGCCTGGAAGACACTCTACACTAATGTGGGGTAGGGGACCAGGGGTTGGATTTCATGTAGCTGGATTTCAGGAATCCAAATCAAATTTTCATTCTCCATTACACCAAAAGAATCACTTTCCTCCCATAATGGGAGTGGAGCTGCTCCTGTTGCTCTCATGGCCAAAGGTTCCAGAAGAAAGCTCTGACCCTGGGAAGAGCTATAGAGCCTTACACTTTTCCAGCATCTCAGAGGTGACAATGTCTGACTCTCACTCTCTTTCCTGTAATTTGGTTCCTCTGCCCTGTTTTGTCTGCTGTCCAATATATGAAGCAATGTCTTATACATTTCCTCATGTGCTGTGAATGAGGTCTTGGGTATGTAGTGTAAGCTTCACTGTATAGTAAGAAAGCTGTAGCTCCCACACACTTAAAGCCACAGCAATCGTACAACTGGGAAATCTTAAAACGGTAGCTTCCGTGGACAACCTCAAAGCATCCACAAAGCCCTCTCCGTGCTCCTTTAAACAAACCTCTATGAAGTGGTACCGCCAGCCACAGAAACTGGGGTAGGTTCACTGCTACACTCCACATACTATGTCGTGCCTTGCCATCTCTGCTTGCCATGAACATCTAAGCAAAGATGGTGAAATTGTTGGAGCTACCTATGTGTGCAGACACAGGTTGAAGACAGAGTCCATTGCAGGGCAGGGTTTTGTTTCTCTGTGTGTTCACTCCGGAGAGGGCAAAAACTGTCTAGAGATGGTGTTCTGACTAATTTCTGTTAATTAAATACAAACTAGAGTCCCCTGGGAAGAGGGAAGCTCAACTGAGGGACTGTCCTCATCAGGTTGGCCTGTGGGTGTATCTGTGGGACATTTCCTTGACTGGCAACTGATGGAGAAGGCCCAGAGCTAGTGGTGGTAGATCTGTGTAAAGAAGGTAGCTAGCCAGAAGTAGAGATTAAGGCAGTAAGCAGGGTTTCCCCTTGGTCTCTGCTTCCGTTCCTGGCCCGAGTTTTCCTGCCTTAACTTCTGTTGTTGATATGGATGGGCACTTGGAAGCATGAACTAAACTTTCTTCTCCCTGAGTTGCTTTTAGCCAGTGTTTTGTCACAGCAACAAACGCTAACTAGAACAGGTAGGCTGAAGGTGCCAAGAGACCTGCATGTGATCTCCTCAAGGACTCTAGTTCAGAGTTCACAGGATCAACTTAGCTGGAGGTTGGATACTCGCACCCCACAAACTTCAGAACAGCCCTAGCACTTCCCTCAGGCTGTCTCTGTAGCCTGGAAGCAGGTTCTTAGAACCATGTATTCTCATATAGCATGCCTTAAGAAACTCACTCTTAAGGAAAACTAACATCCCAGTTTCTGACAGCCAAGAGGAAGAAAAGGGAAGCAAATGGAGAAATAAAAAAATGAAAGGGGGGGGGGCTAACAACATCTTCTGTGGGAAACCTTAAAGCTAACGTTTACCAGCAATTCCCTCACAGGCACAAGCAATTAGTGGTCCTGGAAGAAAGCAGCGGCCAATGCTAAGAGACTCAGAACACCAGAACATCAGGCTGGGTGGAAAGTGTGTACAGCACCAGACACCACGTGCAGAGAGAGGCCCTAGGACAGGGGGTGTCCTGGCTCTGGGGCTCACAACCTCAGGCTGGAGAAATAGGCTCTGCCTCTGAGAGGGATCTGTGCGGCTGTGTGAACAAGGCCAGCCATTCATCTCTTGGATGTTGCAGAGGCTGGTTCGGCAGCAGGTGCCTGGTGATTGTGTGTAGCCGGGATGGTCTTAGTGTAAAAGGGGAACCAGGAGGAGAGAACAGGGTGTGTGTGTGTGTGTGTGTGTGTGTGTGTGTGTGTACGCTGTAGCAAAGGCTAGGACTTGGTGGCTTGTGTGGTTTTGAGATGATAGACCGTCATTGTGACCATGACTTGCTTATTGTCTCTTGTGAATTCTGTTTCACTTTTTTGGGGCAAGACAAACTAAGTTTTACAAGCACCTGAGGCTTGCAGCACTAACTAGCTCACAGCTTGTGTGTCTCCACCACCTCCTTTTCTGCTCCCCGCCCCCCACCGTCCTGGAGTGCCGACTTCTTTCTTACTACTCTCTTTCTGGGAAAGGCATCTCCGTCGTCCACTTCTCTCACCGTGCCCACTACAAACTTGCCTCCCTGCCAGTTTGTACAGGGTGGCCTGATCCACACCCACAGACACAACAGCCTCGCCACTGCTGGCCCCAGGCGGTTTCCCACCCCAGGGAGCCCATGTCTTTAAATGATATCCCATGCTTGCAAAAGCAAATGGATCTGACAGGGTCCCAGTGGCCCATGGGGAAGCCCACCAGTTAGTTGCCCGTCCTCGCTAGCAAGGCTTTCATTTCAAACCTCCTTCTAGCCAGACATCTGGATATCTTCCCACTCAAGACTCCCTTTCTCCTTACCAAGTGTTTTCCAGGATTTGGGACATTAAATGTACACGAAGACTGTTTCTCACTCAGGATGCAGGCTTCTGGATTTGACTTTAGCTTGTGCGTCCCTGTAGTTACCTACTGTGTATGTATTAATGTGTTAAGTCTCACTCCTTAGTTTAAAGCACTCACTCCTTAGTTTCCAAACTCTAGAATGTTGTGGTAGCAATGCGTGCTTGCTAGAATGAGAGAAGGCAAGCAGAAAGGAAGTACCCAGCACAGGACCTGGTTTGTGGACAAACACTAGTTCAATAATAGTTTCCATAGTACTATTGCCTTGTTTTTTCAAACAAGAAACAATCATAGTGGATATGAATAGGTGGGGACATCTGATGACTTTGTAGGACAGGGAAAGAGAAACAAACGTCTCTGTCTCTTCTCTGTTGTCACTCTGCGTCCTGGGCAGCTGTACCTCTCCCCTCACTCCTCCACATGGGCTGATCCTCAACCAGGATCCAAGGGATGATAGAGAACTAGTCTGTCCCCACAGGACACTCATAGCAGGACATTTGAGTATTCATTTGCATGTGTAAGCTTGGGATATTACCAAATGAGCAAGTTGTACCTGGGAGATGTTAAGGAATGACATGGCTGCTCAAAAGCCATCAGTGGAGTCCTGTGACCTAAGAGCTAGATGGTCTTCCCTCCTACCTTTTTCTAGTAATGCAGATTTGAAGCCTGAGGCTCAGTGACATCCAAAGGAAGCTGGGGATTAAATCATTGCTGCTGTCTCCCAGGGCTTTAATCCTTTCCCAGAGTGGTGTGAGCTATTCCTGTGCTTCTGTTCTGTGCTGGCAGTTCCTGCCAGTCACACCTGGCAGGCAGAGAGGCAGAACTGGAGGCAGATTTGATAAAACACCATTTAAATCAGAAATTCTCATATCAAGGGCCAGCAGGACACAGGCTTTGAATGATCTAGACCAGGCCCAGTGGGGGAAGCATTTCCCTTTGAAGAGCCCACAGGGGAAGACAGAAATTTCACCTTTTAAAATCTTCTTTGTGTAGAGGTGACATCAGACCAGCGGTTGGCCTACCTGAAGCCCCCTCAGCCCATCAGTTTCACACCTTACTCTTCTCCAGAGCTAGAATTAACATGAGTGGCAAAGGTTCTCTCAGGGCTTGATATTAGCCAAGAATGTTGAGAGACCTTGACAAATGTAAAATGCCATGTACACATGCAAGGAAACTAGGAGCTAGTTACAGCACATGAGACTCCAAGCTTTCCTTAAATGATTCAGCTTGCTGTTTTCCAGTCACTCCAGGGCAGACCCAATAGATAATAATAATAGATAATAATAATAGATAATAATAATAGATAATAATAATAGATCTTTTTTAAAGTGGCAGGCCTCAAAGGCAGATTGAGTGAGGAAATGTATCCCTCTTTAGGCTCTGTGTTCACAGGCAACACTAGGACAGAGTAACCGAAAGCCCTGGACAGGTTTCCTCACAGTGGTGTTTAAGGAAAGTAAGAGAGCAGTTCAGTACAGAACAGCAGGAAGATCTGAGAGAAAGTAGCCTCTGCAGACAGGACAAAAGTGAAAACCAGCCCCAACCTCCTGCAAGGTTGCACAAAGGTGTGTTTCTTTGTTAACACAACCATTTCTTGAGATTGGTAACAGTTCTAGACTTCCCTGGGTATTGATACTGCATTTTGACTCCTGAGACTGAGAGCTCCCTAGACCTCACCAGCAGACCACAGGCTCTGGCTATCCAACAGTCTGGGGAGAGAGCAAAAGAGGTTAGAAGGGATTGCTTCTCTGAACTTTCTGGTTCGTGCAATTCTACATGTGGGTGTGTAGATATGTAAAATACATTTAGGCTCTGCAACACACACACACACACACACACACACACACACACACACACACACACACAGCAGAGATGGTAGCAAGCTGGGCTAGATAGTAAACAGACAGGCAATAAACAACCTGGCCATGTTAAGAGAACTTACTTCTGCTAGCTCAGCTATCCCTACAGTAGACGAGTCTGGGCATGTTGGTCCCTGCAGCCAGAATAAGGGGAAGAATTTGTTGGGTGGGGCTGACTTTACATTTGCTGACAAGGAGATCTGCTCTTTGTTAGCTGAGGAAAGGTGGCAATCTAAGCTACACAGCAGACCATGTGGTTATCGTTGAGGGCCAGTTTGGCTCCAGTTAGAAGTTTGAGAAAGAAAGATTATGCAAAACATCAAATGACTCTGGGATTGGCAAGTGTTTCAGGATAAAAGGGGACCTTGCAGGGTGGAGTGAGTTTCTCAAGTGTTAGACATTATCTCTCCTGGGTCTTGTGGTGGGTACCTGACTATGCATGTTGGGTCAGACCATACCCTGCTTCAACTATACCATATTGTCTAGCATAGTGGCTTTCCAGGGCTGTGCGCTGTCCTGGGTGACTCCATGTTTTACAAATAGCATGTGACTGCACCTTGAGTGCAGACTCAGAGGTGAGATGACTCTGCACCTTGGTGGCAACCACGTTCCACACCACCTATGAGGACAAGTAAGGACTTCTCAAGATTTTTAAAAGTATGAACTTATTAAAGTAAATTTGGGAATATAAGTAGATCACAATCATATCAGGAAAATAAAGCCTGAGAACTAATTAAACATGCCAGGGTGCAGATAACTTAACATCCTTACCTGGACTCCATTTAAAAGAGGGCACCTAACACACCAATGTTGACAGCCCCTTTTGACTTGTAAGCTAGTGTGAGCATCAAAGGTCTGACTGGCAGAGAGCTCCCCACTACCCCAGGGGCTTCAACTTATTGGGGTCTCCAAGCTTCTGACCTGGCCTCTATGAATTGCCATCAGCCTGTTTGTTCATCCGTGTGAACCCAGGCTTATTTTTCTCTTCTCTGGCCTCCATGGTCCTGGACCTTACATGGGCAGCTCACCTGACTCTTCTCAACTCTGAGCTTGCTGTCTGAGTCTCTAGCAGGCCCCTGGCAGCCCCTCAACAAGCTCACCACTTGATTCCTACAGTGTGTCTGTGCCAGCCTTCTGCCTGCCCTTCAGGAGAGCCTCTTTGGGCTTTCTGCTATAATTAAGGCTTTGCAGCCATCCTGTGACCTACATGTGGTTATATGTCATTGTGTTTGCTGTATGATGTGTGACTGAAAACTTCACAATTGTAATTAAGATGGGAATAAAGTAACTTATATTTGCCAACCGAGAACAACAGGAGTCTTCTCAAAAGTTGCAACCAATGAAAATCTCTAGTCTATGAGTTGATTGTTATTTACACCATAGGAAGGTATGAATATGTTTATGTTTCTTATGCAGTATATTATAAGTCAGGGTTCTCTAGAGGAATGAAGCTGATAGATAGATAGATAGATAGATAGATAGATAGATAGATGTAAAGATGGCTATAGAAAGGAGATTTATTAAAATGTCTTACAGGCTGTGGTTCAGCTAGTCTAATAATGGCTGTCTATTAACAGAAGGTCCAAGAATCTAGTAGTTAGTTGTTCAGTCCTGGAGGGTGGATGTCTCAGTGAGTCTTCAGTGTATGACAGAATCCAGAAGTGAGCTCTATTGCCAGTGAAGAATGGACTTGCCAGAGAGCATTGGAGCAGGCAGGCAAAGAGAGCCATCTTCCTTCTTCCATGCCCCTTATACAGGCTGCTATCAAACTGTGTGGTCCGGATTAAAGGTGGATCTTCCCACTGCAGAAAATCTGGATTGAAAGTGGGTCTTCCCACCTGAAATGATTCCATTAAGAAAGCAGTCCTTCATAAGTGGGCCCAGCCAATTGAGCTTTAGTTAATTCCAGATGTAGTCAAGTTGACAACCAAGAGTAGACATCACACACAGCATGCTCACAACAGAATGTTTGTCAAAATTCATGAAATAATGTACCCAGAAAGGATGAATTCATTGCATACCAGATTACAACTCCAATAGCTGAGCGAGGAAAAGAGATGGGAGCTTAGCAGGCTTTCAAAGCCAGGGCCTGCTGCTCTGAGCCACTAATGACTCTTTTAAAATACTAGACTTAATTTTATATTAAATCAAAACAATCTCATGGTAAGTCTCACCCCTCTCAGAGTGTGTGGGAAGCAGAGTGAGGGGGGTGGGCAGCATCTGTAGTTTCCAGAACTGTCTGTACTGATTTGGTCACTTCATTGCTATTTTTAACCTTATTTTGTTTATTATTATTGTGTATGTTGGTGAGCACACACACACCACAAGGCATGCATGCATGCATGTCAGAAAATAGTCTGTACCGCTCATCTGTCCTTCACTCTTCACCCTAGGGATCAAACTCAGGTCAGCAGGCTTGCATGGAGAGCACCTTTACCCACTAAGCCATTCAGCCAGCCTATATTTTCTATTTATTTAGTTTTCTAATCAGGCTCATGAAGAGGCTTAATATCAAACATTGGTTTGAAGTTAGGGTCCCAAAGTTGTGGCTGTAGAGAAAAGTTAGAGACTTCTAACAGGTTGTCTATGTAGAAAACCCAGGAGAAGAGCTGATACATTCAGAGAATACCCTGGTTCCTGGAGACTGAGCAGAAGCAGTATCTACACATGGCTAACATTTGGACAGAGGTCAAAGGAGTTTCTACACTAGTGAGAAAGAGAGCAAAGCCAAGCTACCAAGAAAAGAGACCAAAATTCACAACAAACAAGGACACAAATGTTAAAAATGCCCAGAGCCCCTCTTAATGTAGCAATAAAACTGTAGTTGATTATGCAAAGGCAGAATTGAATACATTGGCAATTTTTCAAACTAATTAAGATCAATATGATCCTAATCAAAATAAGAAAAATTATACATATTTTCATGGAAATGTGGCTGTGAAGTTGAGCTGGAAGCATGGATAGGTGAAAATAACCAAGAAAGAGATAAAGACTTAAAGCAAAACACAAACAAAAACAAAAAACTCTTAATAATGCTTTAACAGAAAAGTCCCAGAGCAACAATCAACAGAAGAGAGTCAAGTCCCTCAGCACACTCAAATGTATGTTAGAATTTATTATAATAAAGTGACTTCAGATTGCTGGATGAAGTTGAGGTTTATTCTGGTGAATAATGCTGGTACAATTCATTTTTTTGAGGATAGAAAGAGGCCCAAATCATATCCTCAAACAAATTCTTGATGAATTAAATAATTAAAATTTAAAAGCTGAGAGAAGAGAAAACTATGATAAAGTTTCCTCAGTTCCTCATGTTGGAGAATAGTTTTTAAGAGAAAAATGGGAAAGGATTTATGAAAGAAGACAGATAAGTCTTATACCAAAATTAAAACCATTTATATGTCAAGCTTAAGGAAATTCATGAGGCAAAATGTACCTAAAGGAAGAGTACAACATTTAAGGCAACAGTTACCATGGTTCACATATAGAGCTTCCAGGAACCAGCAACTAGAATATTAATATCTTAAATAGAAAATTCCTATTATTTACAAGAAATAAATTGTATAAGTGGAAAATTTAGACAGTTAGCACTGAAAAAATAAAGTCCAATGTTTAAAATAAAATGGAAAGAAGATAATGTCTATAGAATTAGGGCATAATTTAAAGTTAGAGAAAATCCAGTAATTACATGCTTAGGTAGAGGTTCAGATAAATAGGAGCTATAGAAATGACTCAGTGGTTAAGATGGTCTCGTTGCAATGGGGAGGATTACAGTTTTGCATTAGGACCTAGGAACAGTTGGAGTCTATGCTGGATGTAACCCCAGCTCTGCAAAGCTGAGAAAACAAGGGCTGCTGGGAGGGACCTTGCCTCAAAAAAGTATGCCAAGAGTGATATCAGAGTTCACCCAACACCCTTTTCTGGCCTCCATGTACATGCACAGCTACATGCACAATACACATGTACACACATAGACATGCACAAACATAGTACACACATAAACGTATACACACACTCACACACACAGAAATATTTACACACAGACATGTACACACACAGATCTATATAAAGACACACACATGGGGACATGTACACAAATACATAAACACACAGTGAAACATACACACAGACATGTACACACATATATACACAGAGGCATATATACACTCAGACACACATACAAGGGCATGTACACACAGAAATGTGCAATGCAGAATGTACTTGCACACACATACATACACACACATACACACATACACACACATGCATGCACATGCACACACACACACACACACACACACACACACACACACACACACCTGTTTAGAGCCAGGAATGAGGAGAGTCTCATGAACCTCTAGAGGAAGTATGAGGTTTTCAGGCTGAAATATGGTTACATATCCCAAATTTTAAAGTTGTAAGTGCAGGCTCACCTCATAATTCCTCTGCAATGAATCTATCCTGAGGGAAGTTTTTTTTTCAAATGATATTTAAGGATTTTGGTACAAGAACTTTATTGTAGTGTTATTTAAAACTAAAAATGTATCAAAATGTGTTTAAGGAACTACAGCACAGTTACAGATTGCAGAAAATTACATTCCAAAGGATATTCAAAGGTTTGAAAGAAATATAAAATTAATATGAAACGAAACCAAAGAAGCTTCAAAGCCACCTGGCTTGGGCTCTTCATGTCTGTCTGTCTGTGTATGTTACCCGTGGGTATGCACCACCCGTGCAGGGATCAGCACAAATGGAATGACAGGTGGTTGCCAGAATAGTGAGTTTGTTAGTGGATTTTGTTAGCTTATTTGTTTTTTGTTTCAGTTTTTTTTTTTATGGACAAAAGCTATTAGCTTTATTATCATAAATATTAGTTTTGCAGTTCTCTCTGCTACCGAGGGCTCCCCCTGCTGTACACTTAGGAATTATGATGGATTGGCTTCGATAGTCCATAGTTGTTATTTCCTTTGTTTTCTACAAGACTAATCTTTGGCCTAGTGGCACTCTCCATGTCTCATTAACCTTATATGCAAGATCTTTTAATTTGCATATTTGTATATGTCATTATTAGTGGAGATATAATTCTTGCACACTAATCATTTATTTGAAAGGATCACTCCATGTGGCTTGTCAGATTCTGAAACATTTTCACCACTCCAAGCAGAAGCCTGTACCATTAGCCACCAGTCCCCCTCAGCCCTCCCCCAGCCCCTGGTAAACAGTGGACGGCTTTCAGGCATGAGCTTGCCAACTTCAGACATTCCATAAAATGGAGCAATTGTGAGCCTGCCTGTTGCATCTGGCCTCCCTCCCTGCCTTACAGCCTTCAAGCCTCATTGGTGCTGCATCTGAACTTTGTTCTTTTTACCACTGAATAATATTCCACTGTCTAAATACATCACATGTAGCCTATTTATTCACTAGTTAATAGGCATTTAGATTGTGTTTATCACCTTTTAGCTATTTTAATTAATGTTGTGATGAATATTCATGTGTACATTTTTATCTTGCATTTTAAATTCTCTTCAGTGAAATGCTAATGCATATTGTTACTCGATATTTAACAATCCGAGAACTAAGTCTTTTTATCACTCCTAAAGGAGAGTGCGTACTCACTGCCAGTCACCAGAGAGGGAACTGCTCAACTGTTCCAGAGTGACTACATCATTCTGTATGAAGTGGAATCTTTCTGTGGTTTGATTTGCATTTCACTAACGACTATGAGTTTCTTTTAGGTGCTTGTTGGCCATTTGCATATTTTCTTTGGAGAAATGTTTACTTATATCCTCTGTCTCTTTTTAATTAGGAAATTTGTCTCTTTATTGTCAAGTTGCAATCATTTCCCTCTATCTCCAATACTAGACTTACCAGGTGCGTGATTTAGGATTGTTTTTATAAATATTCCATAGTTATTTTTAATTTTTGTAATACCCTTTAAAACAAAAACTCTTTTAATTATCAATCAAATTCAAATATTTCCATCTCTTTTGTTGCTCATGCTTTTGGTTATCACATCTAAGAACTCATTTACTGAGTCCAAGGACATGACATTTCACAGGTCTGATGCCCTCGGCGTCTCATGGCTTCTGTTCTTAGCTGTAGGTCCACCTGCACTTTGGGAGCATCTCATTTTAGCATTTGAACATGGTGAGAGGGAGTCTTGCCTTCAGCCTTTTATAAGTATGCTTGACTGCTTCAGCACCACTTCTCTATAAGCACGGCATTGCCCTTACTGCATTGTCTCCATCTCCTTATCAAGGATGAGTGTGTGCATTCTGGATCTCAGCCCTATGTGTTGATCGGAATGGCAATGGCAGCCCTACCTCAGCCCTGAATGCTATGGGTTCACACTGTAGCTTTGAAAATCGAAACGTTAATCCTCAAACTTTGTCTCCCGCTGATTTTTTTATAAAATTTCCAAATTTCCAACTGAACATTTGGATTGGCTGAAACTTTTATGTGAAAAGGCAGCTGACATTTTGGTAAAAGAACAAGGAAGCACACGGAATTATAACAGAGTCCCAAGTCTGTGAGGAAAGACAGGTTAGCGTTAGTTATGCTTTTTCTTTGAGTGGTGTTTTGCAGTTTCCATGTACATACGTTACTGTGTTAAATGTATTTCTAAGATTTTATTAAATGCTCATATAAATAAAATGTTCTTAATGTTATTTCCTGAGTATGCATTGCTGGTATAGAAAACTGTAAATGGTTTTGATAGAGTTTTGTAATTTCTTTACCATTTCCTATTTCAAGATAAGCAAATGTGGATACACTATTTCTTCATTTCTAGTGTGGTGTTTTAAAATATATTTTTCTCCACTATTGCTGTGAGTCAAATCCGCAGAGCAATGTTGAAAAACCTATTTTCTAACCTAAGGAAGAAAGTTTTCAACTTCTAGCCTCAAGCATAATATTACATTTTCTCCTTTGTTTTATTTTATGTGTACAAGTGTTTTGTCTGCATTATGTATGTGCATCAATGGATGCAGTACCTGTAGAATATGCATTAGATCCCCTGGAATTGGATTTACATACAGTTGGGAGCCACAGTGTGGGAATCAAACACAGGTCCTCAGGAAGAGTAGCCAGAACTCTTAGCCACTGAGCCATCTATCCAACCCTATGAAACATAATAGTAACTGTTTATGTTTATTTGGTGTAAACCAGAATGAGAGAATTCCTTTCTATACTAATGTACTGGATGTTTTAACATGAATAATTTGTATGTGGATATAATCAGATGCTTCATGTATCTATTACAATGACCCTTTCTTTCTATCTATGAATGTGGTGTCTTAGTTTCTGTTCTATTGTTGTGACAAAACATCATGACCAAGACAACTTACAGATGAAGGCATTTAACTTGGGGGCTCACAGTTTCAGAGGGATAGAGTCCACACCCATCATGGTAGGGAACACAGCATCAGGCTGCAGCCATAGCACTGGGATAGTAGCTGAGAGCTTACAACTGACCCACAAGCCTGAGGCAGAGAGAGGTGGGGAGGGAACTAGCTGGAAATGTCTGAGGTTTTAAAACCTCAAAGCCCATACACAGTGACACATCTCCTCCAGTAAGGCCACACCTCCTAATCCTTCCCAAACAGCTCCAACAACTGGGGACCAAGAATTCAAATATATGAGTCTATGGGGCACATACTCATTCAAACCATGACACACGGTATATAGCATTCATCGTTTTTAGTATGTTGAACCAACCTTGCATTCTAGGAGTAAATTCTAGTTGATCAGGGATAAAGGATTGTTTTTATAACCCTTTAAAAATATTGTACACTGAATTGTGCTACTAGCTTTGTTAATTCCAATATATTTATAAGAAATGTTGATTTGTACTTTTGAGATGTCTTTGACTGGTTTTGATACCTGATGTCACTACTCTTATATAACAGCTTGTTTTTTATTCTGCTTTTTTTTTCTCCTGAAGACTTTCCAAATGATTGGTCCTAATTGTTAAACACTTTATAGGATTTATGTGTGAAGCCATCTGGTTGGGTTTCTTTTTTCTTTTCTTCCTAACTTGGTCTCTTATTTGTATAGGTTCATTCAGATTTTTTATTTCTTCCTGAGTCCATTGAGGAGCTAAGAATGTTTACTACCAAGATTAAATTGTTCAAAACATCACAGATACAGTTTAGTATTATTTAAGCTCTTTCTTTGAGTGGTGTTTTGCAGTTCTATTTTCTTGTCCATGTAAGAGTTTATCATTTCTTTGAGGTTAGTAGTAATCTCTCTCTCTTTTATCCATAATTTTAGAAACTGGTTCTCTCTCTCTCTTTTCTTAACCATTTTAGGGCAGGATCATCAACTTTGCTGATATGTGTAAAGATGCAGTTTCACTGCACTAATTGTCCCTATTGTTTCTGTTTCCTCTATTTTCCTGTATTGGTCATTATTTCCTTCATTCTGCTTTTTATTAATTGAGTTTGTGTTCACTTTTGTGTGAGTGTGTGTGTTTTCTAGTATAGGGCTTGCTTATTTTTATTTAAGATCTTCATTTTCAAAATAGATATAATTTTCAAAAAGATTTTTACAACCATTTCTTATGAATATCTTCCATAAATGTTTTGGTAGTCTATGTACACCTCCCTCCCTCTCTTTGTCTATGTCTGTGTCTATCCCTCTGTCTGTCTCTGTCTCTCTCTGTCTCTATGTCTCCATTTCTCTGTGTGTCTCTGTGTCTGTCTCTGTCTCTTTATCTCTCTGTCTCACTGTGTCTCTGTGTCTGTCTCTGTCTCTCTGTATGTCTCTGTGTCTGTCTCTGTGTGTCTCTGTCTACGACTCTATCTGTCTCTGTGTGTGTGTCTCTCTGTCTCTCTGTGTGTCTTTGTGTGTCTTTGTGTCTCTGTCTCTTTATCTCTCTGTCTCTGTCTCTCTGTCTCTGTCTGTTTCTCTGTCTCTGTCTGTCTGTCTGTCTGTCTATCTCTCTCTGGAGGGGCATTGAACTTAGATTCTTTTGTGCTCAGCAAATACTTTGCCCCTGAATTTCACTCCAGCCTTTGACGTTCTATTCTCACCCATCTTGTGGCATATCTGATTTACCCTGTGATTTTTCCTTTAATTCCCTCATTATTTAAGGCTGTATTACAGGATTTTTCACATATTTGTATATTTTTCAAGTTTCCTCTTGCTGTTGGTTACTAATTTCATTCCATTGTGGTTGGAGAACACATATGATATAATTTTCTTATTTTTAACCTTAGATAATCAGCTCTTTCAAGTGTGCTCTGACTTCCACACACATTGTGACACAAAAGCAGACATACAATGATAAATAAATGTAAAACAAACAATCAGAAAAATCCCACAGATTTTGAGCCTAATATATGGTACACCCTGGATAATACCCCATGTGCATTTAAGAATGTGTTGTGCTATTACATATGGGTTACATGTGTTACATCTACACTCTACAGATACGGGTAGGGTTGCTTAGCTTTATAGTTAACTTAAGTGTTTGTTTTCTTGTTTGCCTTTTGGTCGGTTTATCTGTCTGTTATTGAAAGTCAGATATTAAAATCACCAGCTATTAGTAATCAATGTTAAAATGTCTCACTTCATGGCTGTTTTTTATTTATGGTTTGGGACTCTGTTATTAAGAACATGTATTAATAAATATCATGCTTGCTTGAAGTATTGGCCTTTATTTTATTTTTATGCACCTTTGAAAAATTGGAATGTCTTCTAAATGATATCTGTTTGATGATATGTCTTAAAAATTTTACTTTTTTTTTCTTAAAGTTTACTATGGGTAAAGTTTGCATAGAGGATCTTTTCCAGTCCTTTTATATTCAGCTTTTAATACTTTTGAATTGAAATATTTCTTTATAGACATGTAAGTCTCAGAAAGGGTTTTAAGAGATAAAAAAGGATAGTTTGTGTACACAGACATTGTTAACACAGGTAAACAAAATTAAACAATGCCCCTCAAGATTTTAGTAGCATTTAATGTATAATGCAAACTTCTAGGAGAGAGTACCATTTGCTCCAACACCCCTCCCCTGCCCAGTGAAGGTAACTGAAGAATATTAAGTTTTTATTAATAAGTGTCTTCTAGCAAGTGTGTTGTGAGGTTATAGAAACACTGACTAATGTTTTTGTCACTGACAAATACTTGAGAGAAATGAACTTAAAGGAGAAAGGTTTGTTTTAGATCATGAGTTCCCAAGGTTTCAGCCTCTGGACAGTTGGAACCCATTACTTTGGGTCTGAGGTGGGACAGACTATCATGGAGGCAGGAGTGTGTGGTCAGGAAGCAGAGAGAGGGAAGATGCGCAGTAGTTGGTCTCCTTACTCCTCTTTTATTCCACCTGGGTACCACTTCTAATGTGTTGAATGATGCTACCCACTCAGAATGGGTCTTCTTAATCCTTTATGGAAATGCCCTCAGAGACACACTCACAAGTACTTTTTTTAATGTCAGCCATTGTCTATTCAGGTGAATAATTGACGCCACCTGCCATATCCAAGATGGCTACTGTGTCTGCGAGGCCAAGGCTTTGACAGGAATTCAGGGCTAGCAAAACAAAATTCAAGTCAACTGCATAAACTGAATTTCATATGAACAACAACTTTAGTGTTAGCATGAAATATACATATACTCTGGTAAAAAATTGTTCATCTGAAATTTATATTTAGCTGAATAGCCTGTAGCTTTGGAAGGTAATGGTGATAACTGGATTGCTCAAAATATACAGCAATTTCACAGGAAAAAAAATCTAACATTAAAGTTTTCAGAGTAGTGTTCAATGCTTTTGTTGTTGTTTGTTTGTTTTAACTAGCAGAAGCCCATTGGCATGGTTGAGGAATTAATGTACCAAGGTTTGCTAAAGAGATTCTGATATGTAGACAGAGTCACTTTACTCACAAAAACTCAAGAATCTTCACAAGGCAATACTACAGCCGGTAGTGATGTATTTAAAAATAATCATGATAATGAAACGAATGATTATGGCTCCTTACTATGTGCACCAGTCCAAAGGATTTCCTTTTTTTTTTTTTTTTTTTTTTCATTTAAACTTCGAAAGATCCCTAAAGTTCCCTGGTTTCAGTGTGTAGAAGCTGAGTGGAATGGTTTAAGCAGCTTAGCTAGATTATTTTCAATAAGAAAGGACAAAACTGAGAAAGAAAAGAATTGCTTGGAAAGGAGAATTGTTATATTTCAAAAAAAAATAGCTCATGCTAATATATAATGTTATTAAGGAGTTCAAATTAACATTCCCTCTGAGCAGACCTGTAGAGGGTTGTATGAGGTCACTTTAAGGTGTAGAGCCTGGCTGGCTGTGGTGAATCTTCCTGGTAATCATAATTCAATGTGGAGGAAGGATAACAAGCCAGGGTCTAGCCTGGGCTGCAGTTTTCTCTAGTCAGGGATGGTGGGGCATGCTTTTATTCCCAGCACTCTGGAGTTTGAGTTAGAAGAACCAAAAGTTCAAGAGAAGCCTGATCAAACAGGACTAGAGAGAAGGCTTAGTGTGTAAAACATTCTCTTTAATAGCATGAGGCCCTAAGATTAGATCCCAGGACCTATGTAGAGAAGGATGCAGTAGTGTAGACTTATAATCATAGTGCCCTTATCTAAGATGGGAAGTAGAGATAAGAGAATCCTTGGAAGGTCACAGGTCAGGTTGGGACCCTGGTGCTTGCGGAGATAAACAACAAGAGATGCCTTTTCAACAAGGAGGACGGAGAGAACCAATACCTGAGTTTGTCCTCTGACCTCCATAAGGTGCTCTCGCTCTCTTTCTCGCTCTCTCTCTCTCTTTTTCTCTCTCTCTCCACCCCCCACAAACACATCAATCAAGCAAGTGAAAAACTCTCTTTACCTAAAGATGGCTATCTTTATTGTAAACGTAGCTTGCACAATGTAGCTCCTTCTAGGCAAGGAGAGGCATCAGAAGGAATCTGCGTGCATTGGAGCAGCTCAAGTGAAGGTAGAAGTAGAATCATGAATTTAAGGGTTAATGCTGAGTTGGCAACAGTGATCTCTACTGTCTGGATTTATAAACAGAAAGAAGGAGTTGTGTCCTATTAGGTCTCTTTCCACAGCAGAATGAGCAAAATGCATTTTACCTGGTGTATAGAAATAACTCAATAAAGATTCATTGATGCCACAGCTTCTGTCTGTCTGTCTGTCTGTCTGTCTGTCTGTCTGTCTGCCTGCCTGCCTCTACCTCTGCCATTTCTATCTTGGTCTCACTATGTGCCCCCAAACTCATAATCTGACTTCTGCAGCCTCCCAACTGCTGGGATAATAGTCATGCAACAGCATCATGTCTAACTATAGTTTGGTTCTTTAGGGAGTTGCAAGTAAGTCGCATGTACTCCAGTGTGGTCTTGAAC
>JADRCD010235098.1:0-10000 GCA_019843815.1 Montemys delectorum
AAAAAAAAAAACATAATTTTTGGGTATGCAGTTGCTCAGATCGTGAACACCTACACTTCTCATCTGGAGAATGTACCCATGTCACTACCTACCACCGCACCTGAGTTAGATAGACAAAGCAAGAGCTGCAAGAGCTACATTCTACCTCAGGCTCCACTGCATGCTATGTGTGGTATAGGGAATCATGCCACCTTCCACCTCCACCCCAAGAAACCCACAGAGCTGGGACATTCCCGTTTCCCAAGGGAAACTTGAGCGCAGGCAAGCCTGGCCTGCATGGTGACTCCAATGCCTTCTTTATTAATCCCTCATCCTAATTAGGATTGATGCTGCACTTAGCATCTTGCCAGCTGCCTCGAGCCGTTTGAACTCACTGTTCATCAAGAGAGCCCCGAGCTGATCAGGGCAGCTGGCTCGCCTGGCAGAGGGAGCCATCTGGGGGACTTCATGGAAAGAACTGGGCTGCCTCTGTTATTCCCCAAAGCTTGAGGGGTTCTGAGGGATGAGCAGGCTGTACCTACTGAGTGTACCAGGACCAGAGCATCCCCCTGAGACCCAGGGCTGTGAGAGTTCAAGATTCCTTGTCCAATGCTCAGATCCATAACTGGGCGGGAACTGCCAGCTTTTCTCATAACACAGCACGGAAGCCAACAGCTCCCAGAGCCACCGATGCCTCCCTCCTGTGACACCAGCCAGCACATGGCCAGAGGCTGAGACCAGGTCAGGACAGTTAACCTCAGGCCACTCCCGAGGGACACCAAGAAGTATTTTGGAGGGTTACTGCTACTTTATTAGTTTTTGTGGGTAAAATGAACTATTTCTTCCTGTTTTCTAGAAACCCCCACAAATATGACATCTGCATCCACCCCCACATGACATCTGCATACACACATATGACATCTGCACCTCCACATACACATGACTCTTGCACACACCCCCCCCCACATGACATCTGCATATACACATGACATCGGCACACACACATATACACGACATCTGCAAACACACATGACATTGGCGCATGCACACACACACACACACACACACGCACAAGCATGACATCTAAATTAAGAGGAGGAGTTGAAAAGAGGAAACCTTTGGCTAAAACAGACTTCTGCAGCAGGCAGGAATAAGTGCCTCAAGTGCAGCTCAGGGAGTCGGATGGATTTGCTGGCAGCTCACAAACAGCCAATTCCATTTCCTGAACATTTCCTGTGCCTGTTAGACCTGCAGAGCCCAACCCTGTCTCCTCAGGTGTCCACAGAGACACCTGACAGGGACAGCTGCTGTACTCAGCTTCAGCAGAGCTGGCCTTGCCCCAGCTTCCCTCCACCCACCTGGCTCTCCACTGGACAAATGTCAGAAGTCTGAGGTGCACAGTGCTCCCCAGCTGGTTCACACCGCCCTTCAAGGTACTGCCTCACCCTCCTGTGCAGGCAAGAGAGAACAGTTCTGGGACTTGCCCAGGCAGGAAGGAACCAGCTAGGTTGGAGCCTCTATCACTACAAAGCTCTTCCTGCCATGTTACCCTGCCCTTTCCCCAGCAGCTTTTGGGTTGCCATTAAAAAATAGAGCCACGTATTTGGCTCTAAGGTTGGGTGGTTGGCAGGGAGGCATTTGGAAGAGAGGATGTACAACCGGTGCACGGATTGCATAACACACTCTTCTCCCTCGTCGTGTGTGTGCCTCTCAGTCTCCCTACTTCCGACTCCATTGCTCTCCTTCCATTGTGTTCTGGACTAGCTTGTCCCCACCAGTCACTCTTCCGCCCTCCCCAGCCTACCTTTCATCTTTGTCTATCTCTGGACAAGGCCAGGGATGGACGGAGTGGGAAATAACATCATTTCTGCCCCAGACATCATCCGTGAATCGCTGTTTAATTTCTTGTCGTTTTGGAATGTGGAAGGTGTAGATCGTGTCCTGCTCAGACACCCAGAGCCCAAAGCACTGTTTGGACATGGAGGGAAAAGAAGATCCTGGGCACAGAAGCGTAGAACCATCTGCCAAGGCTCTACACCTGCCATGAACTCCAAAGCACACACAGGCTCCTGAGGCCTAGACCCCTAAGAGACCCCATGCTACAAGGTTGAGCCCGAACAACATACTTACCCCCTTGCCCCTCTACCATGTCACCCATAGATGAAGCCGCCTCCGGCACACTCACGATTCTGTCAGAACCTTAACAAGACAGTTTTGACATGGGTGTGTGTGGGGGGGTGAGGGGTGTGTCTCTTATGCTTCTTTTGTGCAGGTTGAGGGCTGGGCACTGAAAGGAGACGATAGACAAAAAGTTCTAGAACATAAGGAGCAAGGACGGGCAAATTCTTTATCCTAATGACACTCACCTTTGTCAGCTGGCCAGAATCTTTGTCACTAGTGTCCCCAACCTTCATTCCCACAGTGACACACAGATTAACGCTACATATTTCTTAGCCCTGCGGCCCGCGCATGAGAAGGAAGCAGCTAATTAGAGTGTCGGCTCCAGATCCAGCTATCCTAAGCCCATGGGTGGGAGGGGTGAGCATTCTCCATACACCTTCAGTTCTTTCATGGTTGGTGAGGTCGGAAGTAGGTCTTCACATCACACTCTGGGCTGAGCCAGACCACTCAAAGAGTCTGGGTATAATGAATAGCTTTTCCACAACAGCTGCAAGGCCCCAGATTGTGCCGGGAGGGACCATTACATCTTAGGTTTGTTTTTCTTTATCTTGCACTAACCTAGAGACAGCTCATCCAGTCCGGCTAAGTCCAGGCCCTCCGTCCCCACTGCTCTGAGGTGCCACCTTCTGGTCCCATGTCCCCTTGGTGTTGATAATAGTCACAGTTTACCATATGTGCGTATAGGTGCGTGTAGTCACCGACAGCGCTTTCAGGTAAATAAATACTAATTCTCTCTGCCTTTTAGAGGTAGAGGAGCTGAGGTTCGAGATGGGCGGAGCTCCTGGGTCAGGATTGCCTATCCCAGCCCACCTCAGCTTCAGTGTAGGCACTGTGCTTTCAGCAGCTAGCGGTTCCTTTGTGTAAACCACTGAGGCTTGGGAAAGGGCAGCTAAGGGGCTGCTTTGCCATATCTGCTGACCCAAAAGAATGATTAAAGATATGAGAGGATGGCCATTTAAGCAATAGGTCTTCTCTTCCCGTGGTTCTGGAGGTCAAGGAAGACAGAGGTGGAGAGGCTGGCACCTGGGTTCCTGGGTCATGTTCTTCCTGGTGCAGTGCTCTTCTTGATCTACTGATGGCCACTTGCCTGAAGCGCTCACATAGCAGATGGAGGAGGCTGTTGGTGCCGTCCCTTCTAAGAGAGCTGATGCTACCATGAAAACACCCCTCCTTGTGGTCTCATCTAAATCTAATCATGCCTGTTTTAGTTAGGGTTTTACTGCTGTGAACGGACACCATGACCAAGGCAACTCTTATAAGGACAACATTTAATTGGGGCTGGCTTACAGGTTCAGAGGTTCAGTCCATTATCATGAAGGCGGGAGCATGGCAGCGTCCAGGCAGGCATGGAGCTGAACAATCTACATCTTCATCTGAAGGCTGCTAGCAGAATACTGGCTTCCAGGCAGCTAGGATGAGGGTCTTAAAGCCCACACCCACAATGACACACCTACACTAACAGGGCCACACCTTATAATAGTGCCACTCCTGGGACAAGCATGCCCAAGCCCCATCTCCATGTACTGCTGACCACACTGAAGATTAGAAGGCCACCATATGAATTTAGGGACGCCCAACAGCTAGTCTATGACAGAGGTGTTTTTCTTTCCATACCTCGCTCAGCAGCTGGCATTTACATCCATGTCACTTAGAGGTCCCCTCTCTCATCTATACACTTATGGATAATACCAGATGGCCTCCATCTCTTCTGTTTCTGTCTGTCCTTCCCACAGCTCTCTCTGTTTCTCACCAGGGTCTTATGTAGCCCAGGCTGGCCTTCAACTCAATATCTTAAGATGATCTTGACCCCTGATTCTCTTGCCTCTATTTCTGAGTGCTGGGATTACAGACAGGCATGCATCACCATGTCCCATTTATGCAGGTTCTGGGGATCGAACCTAGGGCTTTGCATGTGTTGGACAAACGCTGGCCCAGCTGAACTGCATCCCAAGCTCCCTCCTTTCTCTCTTCTTAAAGGAAATACTAGCTTCTTCCTCCCCCCCCCCTTCTTTTGGAAACCAGCTGACTTAGTAAGGAAAAGCTGTACATCTTGGTGGACCCCGGTCCAGGGGACGCCCTAAGGGTCCTACCGCAGAGCTGGCTCTAAAGAAGCTCTGTGCCATGGGCTTTCAGCAGGCTTGATGGTGCAATCCGCAGGTCTTTACAACAGACCTCTCTTGTGTTAGCCTTCCCAGGCAGCTCAGATTCCAAGGACTCCCAGAATGCAAGACACAGGAAGGCAGAGTGGGAAAGGGCCTCTGGTCCTAGGACCCAGGGTCTTAGAAATGCGGAAGGCAAAGACCAGCACAGCCAAGCTGGAGTAACTCGCTGGGTTGAAGACAGACTGCTGCTTCTGTCTCCTAATCTAACACATGGGGTCTAGTTAATCTGGAACCTTCTCACCTACTAGAGCCCCAGCCTTAGCTTGCAAGTTGAGCAAAGCTCCGAGTGCTTCTGTGGGAGATACAAGGCCTTTAAGTTCCTGCAGAACACCTCAGCTGTGCTGTACAAATGTAATGTAAGCTGCCTGCCTGTTGGCACACTTCATTCACTCATTCACCCATTCATCCCTCTGTCCACCTATCCATCCATCCATCCATTTGACACAAGCTCACTAAACACCTGGTCTCCTAAGACCGTGGAGGCCCCGGATCCTTGCTGCAAGCAGGACTCACTTCCTAACAGAACAGTTGACGTTTCGTGCTGATTTGTTCCCCCGATAGAATTTGAGGAGTGTCCTGGGAGAGACTGCAGTCCAGCCACAGTCCACCTCAACCAAACCTGATGTGGATGGAGAAAGATCAGCAAGGTGGGCTGAGGACAGCCCAGAGAGAGTAGCCCAAGGAGGTTCAAGGTCAGGGTTAAGGGGCCCCTTTCAGCCCTGATTGCTGCTGCTTGTGGGCCTGGGTCAGGGGTGAAAAGGGATCCAATGACTTTTTGTTTTTATTTTTCTGAGACAAGTCCTCATGTAGCCCGGGCTGGCTGAAACTCGATGTGTAGTCATAGTTGAACTTGAACCCTGATCCTACTACATCCCCCTCTCAAGTGCTGGGTCTGCACCCCGACAGTCGTGCTTGGCAGAGACAGTTTGTGTTTTGTCCTCCAACTTTATGTGAAGGGTTTCTAGGAGGCTCGTCTGGACCCTGTGGTAGGTGGCCACACTACAGTCTCTGGGACCACATGGCAGCTGCAGAGATTGGGGATATGAAGGAAGGGTAGGGAGAAGAGGAGGAGTCAAAGCTGCTCCCCGGATCTGAGGTTTCACAGCCAGCTGAGTGATGGTAGTACCGTGTCCAAGAGGAGGAAGTCTGAAGAAATTGTAGGAAGTCAGAGACAGGGCTGACTCAGACTTTTGACATCATGAACCTCCATTCATAATAAGCAGCCATGCTGGAAGGTTCCGTGGAGTCTCACAGGAGCCCATGATTACTGACAAGCCCCAAGGCTCATTGCCACGAGCTGCTCCCTGAGGGTTTCCGAATCTCGGCTCTTAGTGTTTGGGCCTGTGTGACCGTATTGTGTCACTGCCCTGTGTTGAAGAATCTTTAACTGTATCCCAGCCTTGAACCACTAGAAGCCAGTAACACGTCCTCCTACTGTGACCACTCAAAGTGTCTTCAGATGTCACCATGTCCCACTGGTCCCATAGGTCTAGGGAAAGTATCATTTAGTCAGATGGCGGTGGAGATGGAGGCAGGCAGGCTCCGTTCCAGCTAGAAGCTCTGCTCAGTTCTCTAACCTTCAGGGACACACAGGGAACTCAAGCAAGGGGTGGGGCGAGTCTATTCATGGGGTGACCTGGCATCTGCTTTAAGTGCCCAGCTCCTTCCTTTATTAATAGCAAGGCTCACCTGCCCATGCTATCCAGCACGAGGCCTCAGCCGTGCTGGGAACTGCTGATGGAGCCTAATCCTCACTCAGAGCAGGCAAAGCAGAGCGACTTACCCAAGGTCACATGGTAGTGATGAAGGTCACTAACCGCAGAGCTCAAGTAAGTACAGAGGCCACCCTGCTAGGATCTGTCCCAGTAAGCAGTAAGCAGCCACCATGGCATATTCATCAGGGTAATAGCCATTTAGGTGACAGCCTCTAGCATACACAGAGGAGCCTTCTGGTGCAGCCCAAGGGTCTGTACGACTCAGAGACAGTGCTGTCTCCCCTCCTCCCCAAGACCCCAGGATCTCTCCCTTCTGGCTTCCAGACAGCAGAGTGGACTCTCAGCCATGCCCAGTCAGCTCCTTCCTTGGGATTTCCAGGCATTCACCTGAGGGCCTCCTTGGTGCCTGGGTTTGGACCCTGACTATAGCTACAGCCTGCCCACCCCACCCCAAAGCCACAGTCTCTCAGGTAGGGGCCTACAGATGCAAAAGTGCCTGTAGACCAAAGCCCCGGTCTCTGGTAACACAAGATTTCAGTTGTTTTATTGTCTCATGTAGCCTAGGCTGAACTCACTTTGTAACCAGGGCTGGCTTTGAACTCCTAATCCTCCTGCCTCTGCCTCCCAAGGCTGGATTACAGATGTGCACCATCATGCCCAGCTTGCCTTGGATCAGCTTTTGACAATACGGAGGTTTGAACTCAGGGCCTTGCACATGCTGGGCAAGCACTCTGCCACTGAGCTACATCCCAAACCTGTTCTGGTTCCTTAAGGTGGTCTCACTGCATGGCCCAGACCCTCTCACTGTCTTCCTCATCAGCTTCCATGCTGCTGGGATTACAGACTCACACCTGCACACCTGAACATCTGTACACCTCCATACCTGCACACCTGTACACATGTACATCTGCACACCTGCATACCTGCACACCTGCACATCTGTACACTTGAACACCTGTACACCTGCACATCTGTACACCTGTATACCTGCACACCTGCACATCTGTACACCTGAACACCTGTACACCTGCATACCTGTATACCTGCATACCTGTACACCTGCACATCTGTACACCTGCATACCTGCACACCTGCACATTTGTGCACCTGAACACCT
This sequence comes from Montemys delectorum, assembly GCA_019843815.1. Classification (NCBI taxonomy): domain Eukaryota; kingdom Metazoa; phylum Chordata; class Mammalia; order Rodentia; family Muridae; genus Montemys; species Montemys delectorum. The sequence goes on from JADRCD010235098.1 coordinate 7,155, forward strand.
GCACATCTGTACACCTGCATACCTGTATACCTGCATACCTGCACATCTGTACATCTGCATACCTGCACACCTGCACATCTGTACACCTGAATACCTACACACTTGCGCACCTGCACACCTGCATACCTGTATACCTGCATACCTGCACACCTGCACATCTGTACACCTGAATACCTGCACACCTGCATACCTGCACACCTGCACATCTGTACACCTGCATACCTGCACACCTGCATACCTGCACACCTGCACACCTGCTCCAGGTGCCATTTGTTAGTCTCCACTGCCATCTCCATTGCTGCCCCATCTCTGAATACGAGCCAGAGAGCTTAAGAAGCTCCTTGGCTCAGCAGAGCTCCACACAGCCTAGGGAAAAGTGAACAAGTAGAGAAATTGTCAGTCTGCCTGTGTCACCTGCGGCCAGTTTCCTGACTGTCCAGGATAGAGGCAAGACCCAAACAGTCCATTACAGATAACCCTTTCTGCCTACTTCAGTCCAATAGCATGGCAGTCACAAAGATCTGGGTTCAAGTCTAAGCTAGACTTGTTGGTGGTGTGTCTCTAGACAAATTAGTCTCTCTGGTCACCCATTCTCTCAATATAAGTCAGGGTGTTGTGAGATCAGCCCCTGAGGTTGTTTTAATGTCATGCTATGAAACATGTAAAAGGCCCTTCCTTGGGCCTGGCGCCTTTTAGTCATTTGAAGCGCCTTACCATATTTATTTCCCCTTCCCATAATTCCTGAACTTTAGAAGTTCACATAAGAAATAGATCTCCAAGATGTTGCAGCTGAGCTGGCAGGTTACCTGGTCAGCTTTCTGGCCACCAGAGTCTCGGGATGGATGAAGCTGAGCCTCCCTTAGTGGAGCTCATAGGTGCTAGCTCATCACTCTGGGCAGCAGAGCTCCAGATGGCTGCTGAGAACCTCTCATTTGAAGGCTAAGGCAGAAATGGAGTGGCCACTGACATCCAGCAACAGAACGACAACATCTGTAGAGAAGCTAGGGATGGTCGAACCCATCCTTTCTCCTGCCTAGAGCCAAACTCAGCCAAAAAATCAACTCCAGATCTCCAGTTGTGATTACCAGTGTCTGGGACGAGGCCAGATAAAGAATGGCTGGGCCCTGGGGTGTGGAGAACATTGCAGGGGGTCAGCAGAGTCGTGGCTTGGTCTCCATTTTGCCACTGACCATCTGGACACTTTTCAGCTGGTCCCTTAACCTCTTAAGCCTTCTTGACTTGCTCAGTCATCAGACTGGGAACCGATGCCCCTCCCTGCCTCCTCCCTGCTCTGTCTCCCTCCTCCTTTATAGCTTCCTTCCCTCCTCCAGCCTCCCTTCTCCTCCTCTCTATATTCTGCCCTTTCCCCCACGGGTGTACAAACATGTAGTGTGAAGAGGCTTGGAAGGCCTGTGACTGATGGCAACCATGCTCCCATAGAGGCACTGTGGCAGGAACGCAGACTTCAGAATCCTTTTCTCGGGAAGGCTCTGGGCCTGGCTCCCCCCACCCCCAACACACCTTGATAGGGAAAGGCTTGCACACAGCAGCCTCACACATGAGGTGTGGGGCAAGCTGTCTGCCATCTGGAGGAGTCTCCCTTCCTTCTACCACGGGTTGTCATCAGCCTCCATCAAAAATTCAGGGGCTCTGCCTTGAGCCCAGCATGGCACTGGCCTCTGCAGAGACAGGGCGGAGCCTGGTTCCTGATACTTGCTAGTCCTGTGGGCTCCTTCTAGAGCACAGCTTCTGTCTTCTTCCCTAGCCAGTTCCTCCTCTGTGTGGGGCTGCTGCCCAGCCCACTCATGCACCTCCACCTGAATGCCCGCGGTGTCTTCATCCCTCTGCCCAGTCTCTGCACGCAGCCACAAAGGTCTTGTCAGGTTGTCGGCCAGGTCACATCACTCCCCAGCTCCCTCCAATGAGAACGCACCCCACTTGTGAAAAGGCTCGGCTTGGTCCCTGATGCCTCTAGCTCTGACATTTCCCAGAGTCTTAAGAAGTGAACCCACCAATAGGGAGAGAGCTTGAGGGCTGTCAGCAAGACCTGTGTTTGAATCTTGCTCCTCTCCTTGGACATGCCCCTTTGTTTCTCTGAGCCTCTGTTTTTTAATCTGTAAATGATGGGTGTATGGATGCTAGACCATCATATAACACCCACAAAGGTCAAATGGGATTTTACCCAAGGAGCCGCAAAGACTCTCCCCATACATGGTGTCTCTGTCTCACTGGAGAGCATGCTGTGCTGAAGATGGGGCCAGCAGGCTGGGAGCCACATAAGGTGATGTCTGGGAAAGAAGTTGGACCAGTTCATTAGGAGTCACTGAGTCATAGGCCAGTGAGGTGCCTCCGTGTATAGAGGTACCTGCTGCCAAGCCTGATGATCTGAGTCTATTACTTGGGTCTCAGGAGGTGAGAGGACAGAACCAACTCCCTTGAGTTGCCTTCTGACTACCATAATTATGCCATGAAATACAACTCCTCCCACACACACACAGACACAAAAGTAAGTAAATATGTTTTAAAATTTTAGTCACCGTGTCACTTGCCAAGCTTGAGCGGTAGCTTAGACTTATATATAGTAGAAAGCCATCAAGTGGGTTTCGTGGGTACCCTCGTCTTGTGGAGCAGATGGCTTGAAACTGGGAGGTTACGGAGGTAGAAATGTCAAGAGTCGAAGCCAGAGCGGTGGTCTGTGGGAGGCAAGTAGGTGCTGGATGTCCAAGAGGCACGTTTTCCAAAGCCTGAAGGAGGCCCCCTGACCTGCTGGAGCCAGATGTGGAGGGTAGAAGTTGGAGGACAGGCACAGAAGTAGGATGCTAGGTAGGAATCTTGCAGTGGCTCAG